>MU827815.1:11137-38637 GCA_029204205.1 Desmophyllum pertusum
GCAGTTCTATAACCTTGCATATCAATGCCATTTGATAGTGAAAATAGCTGAACAGATGTTGAAACATTTCTCCAAGTTTGTCATTCATTGGTGCCCAGGGTTAGTGTGTCATGACCAGATGAGTATTACTGGTACCTAGGGTGGTATGCATGAGAGCTTACCCTACCCTCTGTGATCACTGTTTTGTGTTTAGTACACTACAAGTGACTATGATCTACAAGCTAGTAAGCACTTTCTAACATATTCCTTTTCTGTAACATTTTAGCGCAGTCTTGCTACCCTCAGACATCTTCTGGCGCATTCAACCGATGCGCTAAATCAAGCGTGTGATCAGAAAATCCACATCCACGTGATGCGCATTCTTAAGGTGAAGCTGCGTCAAGTGCTTGTTTACTCCTTTTGTTATGTCAATACAGCGACGTGTCATGACCTAATGGTCAGCATCCCCAGCTTAAGATGAAGTCAGTTCATGAAGCCTGATGATTGTTGTCAGGTTACATAATAGTTGTATAATAATATTCAAGACATTTCGGGCTTTGCCCTTCATCAGTTTGAATGTTATCCGGCCCTAATAATTATTACTGATATAGGTTACATAATAGTTGGCACTGTTAGTTACTCTAACTTTGTTACGTAGGACATTTCTCACACCATCCTACCTGTGCGGTCAAAGCTCTGATCGTCTGTTATGATTTCAAGAGTTCTGATTTCTAGTCCTCAGGATGAGAGGAGAGGAGGCTTGTTGCTTTGTTACATGTAATAACTTTAAGGAGGCTTGGCAGCGTCCCCTTGTTAACTGATTTTGCATTGATGTCATTCTACAGCTGGTCATTCTAAGCAGCCATTTTCAGGTCGGATGGGGAGCAAGCACGAGAGAAAACTGTGAAAAAATATGGTATCAAGACACTGGCGCTGTGCACCATGGAGAGAAAAGATGCACGAGAAGCTGTGTTAAGTGAGAAAGGTACTTATGAAATAACCAAGATATTGAACAGTTTGATTGGTCCATTGTCCTTGATCGAATAGAGGACAGATGCCCATATTGTGTCAGTCGCTCGCTCATCCCCATAACACTGGCTGGCACAAAGGGCGGCATATGTGTATGGTGTGATGGACTCACATAGTTTTAATTAATTCAATCTGTTTCTAGCTTTGGACTTCTTGGTGCAGCTGCTCCACTCCACAGATGAGGTCATAATAGGAAATACTGCGCTATGCCTTGGTCACTGCGCTGATATGGGTAAGTTACATAATTATGCTTTGGTCACTGTGTTGAGGTAAGGTACCTTTTGACTATATGCAGGAGATTTCCAACTGCTTTAAAACTAGCTAGTTTACAGAAGTATGGAATCGGATTTGCATCCAGAATGCCAGTAATATTTTGTACTTCAAGAGATATCGATACTCAGATTCAGATACAAACTGTGTTTTCATATCCTTGACAGAAGGGGTAGATTCAGATATAATGTGGAACTAACCTCAATAATTTATTGTCCGGAGAAAACAGCTGCCTCGTAGTGTGCTCCTTTCATCCCCATGGAAGTCACATCAGTCTGATATTCAATATTCCATACTCTGACAAGTTCCAAGGTCTGAGTAGTGTCTCTGATTGGTTGCTACAGTACTCTGGACAGTTACATGTAAATCTGGACAGCACAACAGCATCCGACGGGGCGTATAGGTCAAGGAACAATATAATTATTGTCCGAGATGTGGGAGTTTTGAGTCTCCACAAGTTGAAAATATTGCTGTGACAATTTATCACCTCTAGTTAGTAACAGAAACTTATCATGTAGGTGATAAGCTTCTGTTAGTAATGAATCATTGTTTTATTTGAACAGAGGAAGTGAGTCAGCATCTTGCTGGTGTTAGTGGTGTCGTGGAAATTCTCCTGAAACATGCCACAAATGATGAGTTGAGCAATGACGCCAAACAGAATGCTGCCATTTGTTTGGCTAAACTTGCCACAGCAGATAAAAGGTATTGTGATACCAACATTGCTGTTTTCCTTAATAATACAGATTGTGCATATAGTAGGCATCCCGGGAACAGAACAACTTTGTGCAGCTCTACAGAAAGGAACAGAGAGTCTTCCACTGCTACTGGCCATTATTTTCCAGCTCCACTCTGTAGTCAATTACAAATAACGCACAAAACAAGTATAAATACGGCCGACAGACATTGAGTGCATCATGACCATATTTGGACAGTGTTATGATTCGTTGAATAATAATGCGGGATATAATTTTGTACTCTAGGAGAGCAGTTTAACATGTTATCTGCAGTACTCTTATTCCTTTTGACCACGAGAGTGCCAAACACAATCAATTTTGTTTTTATTTTGCAGCTACAAGATCGACCTCTTATGCATATTTCATTTTATTTTTCAGGCATCTTGAAAAGCTAAAGGAAATGCATGGACTTGAAATTCTTCACTCAGTTATACAGAATACAAACCTGAGCTGACAGATCTGTGGCGGCACACTTCTAACAGTGCCATTACTGCCAAGTGTGAACAGTATTTTAAATCATGTTTTGTCTGCTAACCTTGCTTAGCTTTGAAGGCTTAAGTCTACACTTGCTGAGGACAGCGAAGGACAACTCTTACAACAACGACAACAAAAACTATAGCTCAATGTTTTGTTTGTTAGCTTGCTAACTAAAGATGCTCCAAAGACACAAGGAAAAGCAAGGAATTACTTATAAGTCACTGTGGTAACTGAACTTTTTAGCAAAGTGTTTAATAATAAACTAATGGACTCCTTGTATATTAAGCAGTGTAAACTCAGCTGTTGTAACTTGTATAGGGAGTTAAGCAAATGCTTATAAGTGAGTATAGTGTGTAAAAACATAAATGCAAGATACCTAGACCTATAGACTCACGGTAATAATTGGTTGTTCAAAGGATGGATAACGCCATCCACCGGATAAATCACTATCCAGTGTTGATAAGTGTTAACAAAACAAACTACGCTATCCACTGGATAAGTGTTTTTACTTAACAAAACAAACTATGCCATCCAGTGGATAGTGATTTATCCAGTGGATAGCGTTATCCATACTTGAACAACTGGGCCCTGAAGAATGGGAATCTAATTATCAAGTGAAGGTAAATCAGAGCTTAACTCCAGTTTTCTTGCAACAGTTTCTGCTTTCAAAGGCAGTATTTATTTTTGAAACGTATGCTATACATGTTCTTGAATAAACATTATTTAATTCAAGCTAGAACTTAGATTGGACTAGGTAGAACTTTAGTACTTGTTTTTAGCCTGTTAACACCTTGATCAGCTCTGAAGTTTCACACAAGAAAACACGAATTGACAGAAAGTAATCTGCTATTTCAGACATTTTATTCAGGTATTGTAAACATGAGTGCAAACCATATTAAAATATTTCTCTTCAGAGGATGTTGCAGAAGCTACATGTACAATACATGCAAAAAATGTGTGAGAAAATCAATAAATTTTAATGGTATTTTAGGTAATATTCTGTACATACTGGTATATTTAGTAGTCTTAGTAGTTTGTAAGTAACATCATATGACATTTATTAACTGTACAATGTATCTTCCTGTGGTTTTGTATCATGTGAAATTGTAATTTTAGACATTACAGAAAATAAAGTCAGTAAGCTTTCAGAGCCATGTTGATGGAACAAATTAATGTGAATAGCTACCAGAACCTAGATCACATCGTCCAGTCCACCAAGATCATAGGTAAATTGAAATGGCCCTGTCTTTGTTCATGGTGGGGTGGTGTTCCCCACTGAAGGGGAGGAGGGGGTGTAAGCCATGTACATCTGGGCAGGCACCCCCCCCCCCCCCAACCCCAAACAAACAAGGAAGGGGGGCCATTTCAATTTACCTGTGATGTGCAACTGATTTAACAGAAATCTTGTTAACATGTTTACACAGCTTGACTGTAGCCACAGCGGAGATGTTGATGTTGCCATTAACTTGTATCTACTTCACAGGAACAATGTGACAGCTGAAAACAAATTCAAAATGTTTTTGGAGTTTAATTTACTATGTTCACTCGTTTCTTGGGCAGTTGAACAATGTTTCTTGGGGTGGGGGGTGGGGGGGGGGGGGTGGAAGGGGCAGTGGAAATACCATTATTTAGAAAACAGACTAAACCCAAGCTCGTTCCCAGGGTCTTCTTGTTTTTTTCAAGATGGCAGCTTGATGTTAGTGTAGATATGGCCAAGTGCCCATGGTGATGGACTTGAAATCCCAGCATCCCAGGTTCAAGTTCTCCATCACTAAAACTAACAGTAACTGTATTTTAAGATTTCATGTTGGACAATAATTTATTATTGTTTGTGGTATCTTGAAAATGATGACCAGATTTTGAAAAAAAGCTACTTAAAAAAATTAATGTAATTCAGGCTCTATAAGTTTTGGGTCAGAAATAACCATAGAAGACTCCAAATTAAATACAAACACTTAGGCTGGAGACATGTCTTACCCAAGAAGTCCTCGTCCACTCCATGTGTTTGGAGTGAGGGATAATGTTTGTGTTCTCTCCTCCCTTTCAACAGTGATGCTAACTGGGATCTGTAGAAGAGATTAACAACTGAAGTGAATTTAAGCACATATTGTAGCATGGCAATAAAAATTTTATTGGAGAAACTGAAGCAACTTGCTGCACAATGGTCTCCCGTGGGTGTTGTATTTTGGTCATTCTCAAATCATGAATTCACTGAATATTTTGAGATGGAAATGAAATTTTGAGTTCAAAATTTCATTTCCATCTCAAAATTTCATTTTCATCTCAAAATTTCATTTCCATCTCAAAATTTCATTTTCATCTCAAAATTTCATTTTCATCTTAAAATTTCATTTTCATCTCAAAATTTCATTTTCATCTCAAAATTTCATTTCCATCTCAAAATTTCATTTTCATCTCAAAATTCCATTTCCATCTCAACATTTCATTTACATCTCAAAATTTAATTTCATCTCAAAATTTAATTTCCATCTCAAAATTTCATTTTCATCTCAAAATTTCATTTCCATCTCAAAATTTCATTTTCGGCTAAAAATTTCATTTTCATCTCAAAATTTCATTTCCATCTCAAAATTTCATTTTCAGCTAAAAATTTCATTTTCATCTCAAAATTTAATTTTCGACTCCAAATTTCATTTTCATCTCAAAATTTCATTTCCATCTCAAAATTTCATTTTCATCTCAAAATTTCATTTTCAGCTCAAAATTTCATTTCCAGTTCAAAATTTCATTTCCAGTTCAAAATTTCATTTCCATCTCAAAATTTCATTTTCAGCTAAAAATTTCAGTTCTATCTCAAAATTCCCATTTCCATCTCAAAATTTCATTTTCATCTCAAAATTTCATTTCCAGTTCAAAATTTCATTTTCATCTCAAAATTTCATTTCCATCTCAAAATTTCATTTTCATCTCAAAATTTCATTTTCAGCTCAAAATTTCATTTTCAGCTCAAAATTTCATTTCCAGTTCAAAATTTCATTTCCATCTCAAAATTTCATTTTCAGCTCAAAATTTCATTTCCATCTCAAAATTTCATTTTCATCTCAAAATTTCATTTTCAGCTCAAAATTTCATTTTCATCTCAAAATTTCATTTTCAGCTAAAAATTTCATTTTCAGCTCAAAATTTCATTTTCATCTCAAAATTTCATTTTCAGTTAAAAATTTCAGTTCCATCTCAAAATTTCATTTTCAGCTAAAAATTTCAGTTCCATCTCAAAATTTCATTTTCAGCTCAAAATTTCATTTTCAGCTCAAAATTTCATTTCCAGTTGAAAATTTCATTTCCATCTCAACATTTCATTTTCATCTCAAAATTTCATTTTCATCTCAAAATTTCATTTCCATCTCAAAATTTCATTTTCATCTCAAAATTTCATTTTCGGCTCAAAATTTCATTTGCAGTCCAAAATTTCATTTTCATCTCAAAATTTCCGTTCTATCTCAAAATTCCCATTTCCATCTGAAAATTTCATTTTCTGGAAACTGAGCAAATTGTCAAAACAAAAATTAATTTCTTCTATGATTTCTGCATGGTAAGAGAGATTTCAAGGCTCTAATTCCCCAGCAAGGATTATGATAATTTATGCCATTACTATTGACACACATTGTATTCTTAATTTACCTTATTACATGAAATTTTGGCGACACTTTAATTAAGTGTCGCTAAATTTAATCGTCGCAAAATTAACATGACTCAACATGGGTGAATAAAGATTGGCGACCAGCCTACACTACGTGATGTGATGTAACTGTACGTCATATTTTCGCTCTATTAAACGAGCCTGTCTTTAAGAGATTTCAATTACCTCTTTTGTAGAATATAGTTTCAGTTCGTGAAATCGCGCAAATTAAGTGACTTATGTTCCAAAATTTACGCAAAATCGCCAAATTAAAGTGCCGCTAAATATGCATTTTTCAAATCGCTAAATTAACGTGTCGCCAAAATTTCATGTAATAAGGTATATCATTACTTACCCCTTTACTGTGCTGTACGACGGAAGCAATGTCTTGAAGGCCATTAAAGTTCTCACCACTGATGGAGCCAAATTTTAAGATGTGATCACCAATCTTTAAACCCTATCAAATGAACAAGTACTATATCAGCGATTATTACTTTTATTTGTATATTATTAACAAATTTCTGTCTGTTTGGTAAAACAAATCCTACTTTCAAGATAATACCTGAAATTATGCACTAATATCCTTGAATGCAAACATGTACAACATCACTTACTGCCTGTGATGAGGGTGATCCTTCAGCTACGGAATCTACTCGAAGAAAAGCTTTCAGTTTTGTTGAAATATCTGAAACCAAAATAATACTATATTCGTGAGATTTAATTTGGAGGTCAAGAGATGTGAAAGTATTTTGCTTCAGAGTTGAACATAAGTGCAGCAAGGTCCATGAAAAATGACTGGCTCGACCTATCTGTGAACTCTTACTTGGTTGAAGCAACAATAATGACCAAGTCAAATGGTTGACTGCGAGAGAGGAGACAATGATATGCTAACAGGTACCAGGGGAAGGGGGGTGAACATTTCTGTCCTTGACACTTGTGCATCAGACAAACTGTCAATTCCAGCAGTGCCTACCTCCCCCCCACCACCCTGGGAGTTTGGTCACGTTCGGAAATCCGGTGGTCGGCATTAGCCCTCCTGGCAATCCTGGCTATAAATTGCTTCTGGTGATGAGTTAATCAACAAAACGAGAAATGTAGCTCAGTCTAGCTCTGACGATATCAAAATTAGATGGTAGATCCACAGATGAGCCCCGAGCAAAAAAAGGTCTTTGGTTTGTTTTTCCATATCTTACAAAATGAAAATTCAAGATTTTTTTCAATTTTGAGCTTTGACACTCTGAAAGGAGGGTTAATATAAAGCTTACTTACCCGCCATTTCTGTATCCTCTTTGGTTTCTTTTTCGTTGTCTTTCTGTTCTCGCGCTCTGGCGTGTATTTCATGAATACCTTCCTCTATTTCCTTCATCAAAACCTTGTGGTCATTTTGAAGACCTGATTGAGAATGAGTCAGCAAATTTTGATCACCATAAAATTATATTATTATTATAAAAATGTTAATGCCTTCTTTCCTCTTCAGAAGTATAATTCGAGAAAACTAAATCAATACAGAATATTTTTCCCTTACATATGATTCGATTTCTTGCAACACGAACGGCGTAAACATCAATGTCTGACCGAGGGTAGTTTTGTTCGTCGATCAACGTTCCCTGCATGCCGACTCCTTTTTGCTGAAAAATAAACGTTTTATGAGCTACTTATAGTAAATTAACAGAATATAAACGTCTATTTACATGTAAGGAAGACTTACGGAGTCTAGAGTGTCTTGGAACTCCTTGATTTCCTTTTCAATTGCATCTTTCTTTGCCATCAAATCTTTCACTTTTTGCATGGAAACGTCCGCCATCTTGAAAATACAGGTCAGTTAGTGTACGTGCGGGCTCACAAGTACACTTCCGTGAAAGCGAGGCTAAATTTCTTCGAGACGAAAAATAACATGGCAACTAGCGAACATGATTTTATTTTTCTTCGTAAAAACTTGTCGTTTTAGTCATATTTTTGGATAGTAGACGCTTGATTGTAAAGAATGGAAGGTGAAGTTCGCCGTGGCGGAGATGCCGCGGCTGATAACGCTTCTATGGGTTACATGTTAACTGTAGTAACTATGGAAGAAGTTCTCGAGAAACTGAAATTGCTTGACTACGAGACGGATTTCTGCAAGCAGATGGGTTTTAGACCTTTGTCTAGGTAAGGATTTGTTTGATCTATGCCAGTTGTTTGTAAACGTAATGAATTTTTTTGGATTAAGTTACCGTAACATACAAAATTATTTGGTTTGTGCCAAGCAGTATAAAAAACACCCACGGCTGGAGACTGAGCCTATATAAATATATGCGGACATTCAAATCTTCTTCAAGGTTACTTGGCTGTTTGCATCAAGTCTGCCAGAAAAATGACAAGAGATCTTGGGGGGGAGCGGGAGGGGGAACTGGGGTGAAGGTGTTCCTTTTCTTGCTTGAATGAGGGGGAGGGGTACGTGGATTTCAACAATAAGGGGAAGGGCCCCCCATTCTCGTTCCCAGATTCTCTGTTTCTTTTGGTCATGTGGTTAGGCTCTGGTCTCAGCCATTACCGGATGTCCGAAAATTCCGGGCATCCGTTCATTAATTCGTGTTGCGCATTCATTTTTTTATCAGCCAATGAAACAATTCGATTTTTTCCTTGTGACCAGGGCTACTCGTTTCCGGCGCAAAGAAAAAACCCGAGGAGCTTTGGGAACGAGGATGGGGCCCCCTTAGATATGCCACTAGCTTCAAATCTGAAAAAATATATATTGATCTCCTGCTATGGACTAGTGCGTTGCATTTCATTTGATATTGCTAAAGATAATGTTGATCGCTGTTGTAGATTAACTAAAGGCTTAAATATTAACTGGCCATGAAAATAATTTATTTTTAACCTCGATAACTTTTAATTATTTTTGTTATCAGACATTACTTTGCTATGGCAACCAATCCTGGAGAGCAGTTTTTTACCTTTACGTCTTTATCTGCATGGCTGCTTACGTGTTGTGGAAGGAGCTTTGAACAGCCACAAGAGGTATGTGACTGTATACAGTAAGTCAACACTGTACAAGTTTGTCAGTCTCTCTGTATGCAAGGATTTATCCCAGACTTTACCTTTCTTCACTGCCATGGTCTAATCTTAAAAGCAACCGCCTGTCATTTGATGTTGTTTATGTAAGTTCATTTGTTCCTTTTATAGTATGATGACCCTAATGCTACTGTGTCAAACATTTTGGACGAGTTGAAAAAACTGGTGAGAAAAATATGTTGATCATTAAATTTATTAGTGATTACAGCTTTAAAATGCTGTCTGATTAGAATTCAATATTGACTAGTTATTATTATACTCATTCTATTCCTTGGCATTATTCCAGGGAGTTGTGGCAGACTTTCCTCCGGCAAAGTTGAAGACAGGATCAGGAGAACAGGTATAAATTGTGTAAAGTAATATAAAAATTAATTATGGAAATATTTACAAATTTATTAAAATGTCTCTGTCACAAAATTGTGTTTACTTGGTATACAGTCTTACATGTAGATTGGTTATAAAATTGTTAGGTAATGAGTCTTGCTCTCTCCAGTTCATGTTTATTTAATAAACTTGAACTGGAGAGTACAACACTCAGCACTTAACAACGCTCAAGCTAACCGCGGCATTCAGTCACAATCGTCCAGGACGAGGTTGAGGTTTTCGTCCCACTGCGGTGATTTCGCGACAAAACCCTTCGGCAAAGACGAGGTTTCGCCACGGTGCGGTGGGTCAATACTTTCAGGCGGTACTGTACATGTACATTGTAAGTTGTTTTTGGATGTCAATTCAGTATATAGTATCTATCATAATTTAACTTGAGCATTCTTATTACACATATTTTTATCTGTTTTTTTGTTGCATATACATGTACGTTGCGTTAAAATTATTAAATAATTTTATTTGCTGTATCATCTCTTCAGGTTTGCTATGTGATTGATAAACTGGCTGACGAGGCTCTGAAGGTCAAAAACTTTGTATGGCAAAAGTGAGTGTTATTAACAAATATATATAAAATGTCCCAAAAAGGACTGTTGTTGGTGACTGAGGTGGCTGTTGAGCGGAAGTCATCGTCAGAGTCAAGATCTCTGAAGATGACTCCCGCTCAGGTTGTTGAAACATCGGTCACCAATTAAAGGAGCTATGTCACAATATTTTAAGTCATTTTTTTGCAAAATGCCACATTACCTTTGAATTGAAGAAAGCCTCAAAATAATAGTTTACTAAGGTAGAAAAACACCAAAGAGGTGATAATAAACCAAACAGGAACAAGGATGGTTGAGGATGGAGAAGATTAAGACAGATTGCGAATGGCGAACTTGAAAAAAGTGGCCAATTTTTTCAAGATGCGCCATCCGTGACATAGCTCCTTTAAGTAAGTGTTCAAAGCATTAGTTTGCATTACAGGAATCAAAATTAATGTTTGTGGTTGCTGATGTAGCTTTTCAATATGTTTTTAACAAATAATGAAGTACAGTAATTTGTATTTTTGTTCTTTTGAAGGCCACAACATGAACAAGAAGACTTTGAAGAGGAAACTATGGAGGATGATGAAGCT
The DNA here is from genome assembly GCA_029204205.1 of Desmophyllum pertusum. Taxonomy (NCBI): domain Eukaryota; kingdom Metazoa; phylum Cnidaria; class Anthozoa; order Scleractinia; family Caryophylliidae; genus Desmophyllum; species Desmophyllum pertusum. The sequence goes on from MU827815.1 coordinate 21,816, forward strand.
GAACTAACATTGAACAAAGTCGAGGAGGAAATGAAGGTCAGTACTGTCAAGATCAAATGAGTGATTCTCCTTACAGATTGTCATACATTCTCTTTAGTTACATTGTGAGAATTTGGTGTTACCTCAAGACAATATCTCGTCACTGATGAGTTTCTTTATTCTCATCACCTGTCTGCTTGACAATGTATTGAGATTGTAAGGAGATATTAGATGTTGATCAGTCACCTTTGTGTTTCCGTCAGGATGAAGTGGAGGAAGAAATTGAAGATGACGACAGTTTACCTTGATCTGGCAGGAATGAAGCAACAATCTCAGCTGAATGTAAATATTGACGTTATTGAACTAGCACAAGGTCCATTTGGGGAAATATTGGTCAAATTTATTTTTGCAAGTTTACAGAGCCGAAGGCGAGGTCCATAAACTTGCAAAAAAAAAAAAAAGAATGAGACCAATATTCCTCCAATACAGACCGAACAAGCTATTTCAATAAAGTTTTTAATATAATGGCTCTTTTGAAACTGGTGATAAAATAATAATTATTTATTATTGATACATCAATCCTCGGCAAATGCACCATGTAGTGACCATTTAAAATTACAGAATGGCATCAAAAAGGTGCTTTGCAGATCATCATACGATAAGAAATCAATCATGTGGATCTAAATTCAAATTTTTACCCGGACATTCTTTAATACTGCTCCTTATGGTTTTGATAGTATCATCCACTATAAAGCAAAATAGCATATTACAGTCCAGTTTAATTGCAGAGTCACTGAACAATGACCTCTGTTGTATCTTATATGCAGGACATTGCTGATTCATCCAAACCTGATTCTGTAATGGAATCCACTATTGACGCAGCCGAGTGGAAACTTGAAGTTGAGAGAGTTCTGCCATTGTTAAAGGTCCACATTAGAACCGATAACAAGGTAAATGTCTTCAGAGATCTTTAGAAATAATGCAAATTGACAGAATTTCTTTGGGTCATTTTGTTGCATCTTTTGAAATCTTTTGGACATCTTTGTCCCTTGAATACATGTACATGTATCTTCAAACTTCTCCACACCGTCTCAGGAAGGAAATTTTGGGTTACTGTTTGTAAATCCAGAAAACATCATTGGACCTTGATAAATGATTTTGACAGAAGTTTCAACCAAAGTTGAATCTGTTTCAAGAAGGTGTTTAAAAGAGTTTGACATTTCTCGACTTCTCCATCCAGTTGGCCTTTTCTTAGATGTCCTCATACCTTGCTATATTATGGGTGACACGTGTACGGTCACCATTATCAATCTTAGAAGTACCTTCACTAAACATGTCCACTGTAGGACAAGGTGATTGAATGATGTGTAACATTTTCCACTTGTTAGGATTGGAGAACACATTATGAACAGATGCAGCAGCACAGTGAAGGAATCAAGTCTTCTCTAACAGAGACAAAGGTGTGCAATAAATTAGCAAGAAATGTTTGAAAACCACTCACCTACATGTGAGTCAAATGCTCTGTGCCATGTTGCCTTTGGATGACCTTTCATTTCTCTCTCATGTAGCTGCCGTCCTGTGTACGGACAGCTGTGTGTCAGCACACACCTATTCACCTTCGCCTCTTGATCTTGGTAGCCAAGGGTCTTTAAACTGGTCTTGAATCGCACTACTGTACATGTTTAAAACTTGAGGAATACTAACATTCCTTCATACTTTTCAGGGTCATCTTGATAAGCTTCACCATGAGATTAGTAGAACACTTGAGAAAATATCCAGTCGAGAAAAGTACATTAATAACCAGGTAATTAAAACCTCACAAACAAAGACGTGAAGTATTGTTTAGAATGATGAAGGCCATGGTTTGATAGCGAATCTTTTTTGCTCTTTATTAGCTTGAGCATTTGCTGCAAGAGTTTCGAAGTTTACAGGATTCTCTGGCTGAGGTACGTTACTTTTATGTTCTTTTAGCTATGTGTTTATTGACACTATAATAAAGTTCATTCATACAGCTTACACATGTCTACAATGGTTAAATTCTCTGTTACGATGTTGGTAAAGCTCGTTTATGAATGCAAATGTAGGTTTTGAAAACTTGACATATTGGCATTTTTGTGATTGTTCTTCTTTTGATGGCAACATTATTTTTGTTCTTGTGTTTTTTTTTAACAGACAAAAGAACGTTACAAACAAGGATCTGGTGGAGTAACAGAGCTCACTAAGTCACTATCTCAGGTTTGTTTAGTTGCAATAGAGAGCAAATGACATTTTAACATCCAAAAAGGCTTAAGGTCTAGAAACTAAATCAATATGATTGTATTGTAGATCACGGAAGAACTTGAATCTGTCAAAGCTCAGATGGATGAACGAGGCACTAACATGACTGATGCTGGTAAGATCTCCTACATTCTCGTCCCCAGAGTCCGCGATCCTTTTGGTCAGCACCAAGATATTTAGTCTTTTCATTTTCCCTTTATACAGGTCCTTTAGTCAGAATAAAACAAGCTTTGACAAGACTTAAACAGGAGGTGCAGCAAATGGAAGTTCGTATTGGAGTGGTACGTATGGTGCTTTTTACACAACATAGGAGTGGCCTGGTTAGGGGTGGGGTAGTTTGCGATGGTTTTGCTTCTAATTTGGTTAAGTAAGCATGTTTGCTCTGATTGGTTAGAAAACGTTTCGAGATCCTTGTCAACCAATTATTATTGAGCTCGGCAAATTACAAAACCAATGCAAAAACACAATTACTTTTGACCGTCAATCAAAAACTGAAGAAAAAAAATGTTGGACAAAGGCAACACATTATTCCTCGATGTAAGAGTGTTGCCTTTTGCTGTTTCACCAAAAAATAATAAAACGAAATTTGTCACCGATAACCCTTGCAATCAACATGAAACTGACACATGGTAATTGTTTGTTTGTTTGTTTGTTTGTTTGTTTGTTTGTTTGTTTTAGGTGGAGCATTCTCTCCTTGTTGCAAAAATCCGAGATCGTAGCGCCATAAGAGAGGACATGCACGCCCCAGTCTCTGACGCGGCCACATTTGGAGATTTTAAACCGTTTTAAACTTCACTACTTCAGTTGTATATAATTGTTATTGGACTCCATGTTGAACTGATGCAGTCATGCAGGAAATAATGAACAGAGTATCTAAGCTGTTAAGCGAGGAGTACTTACACCTTATTATACGGTTTTCCATTTAATATGGTGGTTTATTTTTACGAGTCAGGCCGTGTGTTGAGCCTTTACGTGAAAAGAAATAATAAACCACCATATTAACAAGAAAAACGTCTAAAATATTTATTATATTGTTTGCATAATTATCATTTATTATATTGTTTGCATAATTATCAGAGTGATAAACAACGAGAGTTGCAAAGATCTTCGTAAAAAACTGATGTTAACAACAGAACTGCTCAGTACGCGCTCGCTCGCTTATGAACGCCGGTTTTCTGACCTAGCCAGGCATTTGTATGAGCACATATAAAAATCAGCTATCCAGATTGCTGAAAATAACTTGTAAGCAACGAAAAATGGTCGTCGTGTTGTCCCTCCGTATAATTAGCTTATGAACAGGCTCCTTAGTGGGGTAGAGACACAGGCTACTGTATAATAGCATAACTTATTGACGCCATAGGGTACGTGTTTTTAAAAAGATGTGTCAACGGAAGACATTGTACTAACGGTGAAAAACATTAGTAAGTTTTTGGCAAATCCTCGTCGGGAAAAAATGAAGAGATTTTATTCTTATTGTACAATACCAACGTCGTCACGTGATCTTATCGCCGTTAGAATATACCATGTTACTTGGAAAATGTCTCTGCCAAAAATCGCGGGCTCAATTACTTTTTGGAGAGTGATCCAAGTAACTTACAGTGCTTGTAGTGCTGTTTACGACTAACATGTACATTAATCAACATACAGATTCTCTTTACCTGATTCCATGTACCTTTCTTGTAATACTGATGATGTGAATTTCGATATTAAAACAGTTTCTCCGCGTGCGTGACTATATTGCGTTTTGTAAAAATTTGCTGTGTATTGTTCTGCAAATCACAATAAAATACAAAGTATAACTGCTTCAAATGATCAATGGTCCTGTGTCTAGTCCTTACGTAGTGAGTCTGCCTCGTCCCCAGGCGTCGCTCCTTGTTTGAGCGCGGTGCGCGTGGGGTTGTGGGATTGTTGCTTCGCCTCCTAACCATCAAGCCCCGCGCTCCCTGTTTTCCCGCTCGCAACGGCGCCTGGGGACGAGGCAGGTAGTGAGTAGTATCATACGCAGGTCTTCCCCGGAACGTTCTTCTTATGGCTTCTAACGGGATTAGAGTGATTCTTCATATATTTCCTAATCCCGCTTACGGCGGGATTTAGAAGCCATGAAACTAACTGGCTGTACTACAGTCAGGTGGATTAATTACAACTAGACACCGCCAACAACAACTTTCCTTTCCCATTTGTAGAGATATTAATACTGCTCGAAATAAAATATATCCTGAATAAAGAAAGATAGATGGATGGATAATCAGTTCACAAAGATCATCTTATACTGGTTGCAATTTCATAAACGAATCAAAAATTAATGATTAATCTTAAGATACACTTTGCCTTTCTTTTCTACTCGTTAAATGCAAGATTCTCTTCCATCCACGGAATTCTTCTGATTCCTTGAAGAGTTATTTGCTCTCGTTTGACGCCCGTTTCCGCCATGTTGCTCGTTGTTAACCGTTTGCTACAACGCCAATTGAATATTTCTTTTAAGCCAAGACGATAACTTTTAACAAATGTCATACAAATGATTGGGTTGATCGCTGAGGATAAGTACAACATGAAAAATGGTAGAAACCTTAGCACTTTTGAAAACGAACACGATACTTCAATTTTATACCTCCCTATAATAAGTGCTAACCGAGCTGGAAGAAAACAAATATAAAATGCAGCCACGATGCAGACACTCATTTTAATCGCTCGCAGTTTTCTTTGATTTTTCTGATGCACTGCTCTGCATTGAAGAGCTTTGTCCTGTCTTCGTAGAGTCACTGCTATGACGCAATATAAAATCGGCAAGGCAACAAATGACACAATTTGGAAAAGGGCGGTGATACACTCCAAGCGTAAGATAGAGATGAGACTGAATCCGTGCAGATAATTTTCTCGTTTTTTCCTATCAACGTAGAAGAATACAAATCGAAACAATTTCCTACCATGGTCACGATCCAGGTGGAAGCGATAGCAAAGACGCGAAATCTGGACGAGATGAAATGAACTTTCATCGGCAAAACCACCGCCACAAACCGATCTACAGCGATCCAAACAAGGCTTTGTATAGAAACAATAATCGAAAGACTCTGCAGGAACGTTTTCAGCTTGCACAAGATTAATCCCGTTGCACCACCGATATGCTATTGTTGTGAACTGGTCGCTATCTCTGACAAATCTAACCGGAATAGCCATTAATGGATAGATAAAGTCCGACACCGCCATATTGACAATAAAATAATTTATAGTATTTCTCAACTCTGCTCGTTTATGCACGATAGTTATTATGAGAGAGTTTCCAAACAAGCTGGACAACAAAATAATGGCGTAGAGAACAATTATAGCCATTCTAACGGCTGCAAAGGAGTTTTCTAAGTAAACGTCACAAGTCATCAAATTCTGTAGGCTAGATGATTCGTTGCTGATGTTTGTAGACATGTTGACAGAAAGCTTTATCCCTTTGCTTGAGGTTCCGGATGATAGTTTCCAATGAAATCGTAAAGGTATTAGAGTGAATATTGATAAAAGTCTTTTAAAAGCTGGAATCTGTTAAACAACACCAAACAGGCAGGGTTAGTTTAGCAATGGACAACCTGAACCTTGAGCCTAAACAGCGTGACGTGCTTCTGTTCGAAGACTTGACGTTTTACATATTGCTTCGTGTAGTTGTTCACTTCAGATACGATATTTCTCGTTACGTCACCTAGTGTGTTTTCATTTGACGTCATAGCCGCCATATTGGTGTCCCCGTACAAAATAATTTTTATTAACTTCTTTTGTTAGGGGACACCAACATGGCTGCCACGGCCTTTGTCATTTAATTCCCACAGAACTGAGTGAAAACGCTCTATTGTTATTAATATGCCAACCATACAACTATTGAAACTGTTGAAACTGGCTGTTGAAACAAAGAGTTCTTTTGTTTAATGGTTGGCAAATTTGAATGACAAAACAAATTTGACGCCATGTTTGTAAAAAATGAACACTCCTATATTGTAATTTTGATGTTAAATAACGAAGTCATATTTTTAATTGCAAATTTTCACTTCCTGTTTTGTCATGTTTATACGAATCAAACAATGTTATACCCACGACTGTTGTGATATGGTAAAAATAATTATCTTCCAGGCCTCAAATGAGACTGCAAACACCTGTCCGTCAATTGTAACTTGCTTTATTTTTAGTTGCTCAAGTCAACAATTGTACCTGTGGCTGAGTAATTGCATCTTAGTACAATCATGTTTCTACTGTACTTACAGTTAAAAATTTAATTAAATTTAAAAGTCGTGTTTGGCAGTACACACTAAATGTGTATAATTATTACTGTAAAAATCAAGTTTGAATCTTCATAAAAAATCAAATATCTAAAATGTTGATATAGCTTGGCTATGTTCAAGGGAGCTTTTAGTTTTTGCTTTGTTTTAATTCTACAACTAACAGTTTTGATATTTACTTATTTCAAAGACATTACTGATATTAACGGAAGTTCACGAAAAAGGCGCAACAGTCCGAAAGAATCGAGCACTCGGCTGTTATGAACGTTTCGTTTTTTTGTGCAGTGTGTATTTGTTTGTTTGTTTTGTGCTTTTTTTTCGGTATTAAAAAAGCATTTCCAGTAATCAATTTGGATATCGTTACTTTGTTGTATATTAAATGACATTCACATCGAAACACCCTCAGCGAAATAACGTTCCTCAATTCCTTGATAATTGGACTTCTCAAGATTCTCAACAGAAGGTCAAATGTCACAAAATAACTGACTATAATACAGTGGGGTGGACTTAATTACAATTAAACAACAACAACAACAACGACAACTTTATTAGCAGTCCTATTTGCAGAGATAATACGGCTCAAAATAAAATGAAATAAAATATATCATAAAGAAAGATGGATGGATAATTTTACAAAGATCACCTTACATGGTGCGAATCGTGGAAACTAAGAAGTGGCAGTTTCATAAACGAATCATAATGATTTATCTTAAGGTGGCACTCTGCCTTTCTTTTCTACTCATTTAATGTGAGATTCTCTTCCATCCACGGAATTCTTCTGATTCCTTGAAGAGTTATTTCTTCTTGTTCGCCCGTTCTCGTGTTGTTGTTTGTTGTTAACCATTTTGTACAACACCAATTGAAAATGTCTTTCAAGCCACGACGATAACTTTGCACAGATGTCATACAAATGATGGGGTTGATTGCCGAGGATAAGAATAGGGCAGGATAGGCCACTAATGTAAGCACCTTCGAAAACAGACAAGGGACTGCAATGTCATATTCCAAAAGGAGAAATAACAGCAGCATTGGAAGACCACAGATGTAAAATGCAGCCACGATGCAGAAACTCATTTTAATCGCTCGCCGTTTTCTTTGATTTTTCTGATGCACTGCTCTGCATTGAAGAGCTTTGTCTTGTCTTCGTAGAGTCACTGCTATGACGCAATATAAAATCGGCAAGGCAACAAATGGTGTAATTTGGAAAAGGGCGGTGTACACTCTAATAAAAGTTAGATATGAAGAGGGATTATTGTAAAAAGGCGTGCAGGAAATGTCTCCATTTTTCAGTTCCACCAACTGAAAGAAATATAAAAATAAAGAATTTCCTGCCATGGCCACGATCCAGGTAGAAGCGATAGCAAAGGAGCGAAATCTGGACGAGATGAGATGAACTTTCATCGGCAAAACCACCGCCACAAACCGATCTACAGCGATCCAAACAAGGCTTTGTGCGGAAACAGTAATCGAAAGACTCTGCAGGAACGTTTTCAGCTTGCACAAGATTAATCCCGTGGTACCACCGATGGGCCATTGCTTTGAACTGGTCGCTAACTCTGACAAATCTAATGGAATAGTTGTTAATGGAAATGCCAAGTCCGACACCGCCATATTGACAATAAAATAATTTATCGTATTTCTCAACTCTGCTCGTTTATGCACGATAGTTATTATGAGAGAGTTTCCAACCAAGCTGGACAACAAAATAATGGCGTAGAGAATGATTTTCGCCATTCTAACGGCTGCAAAGGAGTTTTCTAAGTAAACGTCACAAGTCATCAAATCTGTAGGCTAGATGATTCGTTGCTGAAATTTGTAGACATGTTGACTGAAAGCTTCATCCCGGCTTTGCTTGAGGTTCCGGATGATAGTTTCCAATGAAATCGTAAAGGTATTAGAGTGAATATTGATAAAAGTCTTTTAAAAGCTGGAATCTGTTAAACAACACCAAACAGGCAGGGTTAGTTTAGCAATGGACAACCTGAACCTTGAGCCTAAACAGCGTGACGTGCTTCTGTTCGAAGACTTGACGTTTTACATATTGCTTCGTGTAGTTGTTCACTTCAGATACGATATTTCTCGTTACGGTCACCTAGTGTGTTTTCATTTGACGTCATAGCCGCCATATTGGTGTCCCCGTACAAAATAATTTTTATTAACTTCTTTTGTTAGGGGCACCAACATGGCTGCCACGGCCTTTGTCATTTAATTCCCACAGAACTGAGTGAAAACGCTCTATTGTTTATTAATATGCCAACCATACAACTATTGAAACTGTTGAAACTGGCTGTTGAAACAAAGAGTTCTTTTGTTTAATGGTTGGCAAATTTGAATGACAAAACAAATTTGACGCCATGTTTGTAAAAAATGAACACTCCTATATTGTAATTTTGATGTTAAATAACGAAGTTATATTTTAATTGCAAATTTTCACTTCCTGTTTTGTCATTTTTATACGAATCAAACAATGTTTATACCCACGACTGTTGTGATATGGTAAAAAATAATTATATAATACAGGCCTCAAATGAGACTGGAAACACCTGTCGTCAATTGTACTTGCTTTATTTTAGTTGCTCAAGTCAACAATTGTACCTGTGGCTGAGTAATTGCATCTTAGTACAATCATGTTTCTACTGTAACTTACAGTTAAAAATTTAATTAATTTAAAAGTCGTGTTGGCAGTACACACTAAATGTGTATAATTATTACTGTAAAAATCAAGTTTGAATCTTCATAAAAAATCAAATATCTAAAATGTTGATATAGCTTGGCTATGTTCAAGGGAGCTTTTAGTTTTTGCTTTGTTTTTAATTCTACAACTAACAGTTTTTGATATTTACTTATTTCAAAGACATTACTGATATTAACGGAAGTTCACGAAAAAGGCGCAACAGTCCGAAAGAATCGAGCACTCGGCTGTTATGAACGTTTCGTTTTTTTGTGCAGTGTGTATTTGTTTGTTTGTTTTGTGCTTTTTTTTCGGTATTAAAAAAGCATTTCCAGTAATCAATTTGGATATCGTTACTTGTTGTATATTAAATGACATTCACATCGAAAACACCCTCAGCGAAATAACGTTCCTCAATTCCTTTGATAATTGGACTTCTCAAGATTCTCAACAGAAGGTCAAATGTCACAAAATAACTGACTATAATACAGTGGGGTGGACTTAATTACAATTAAACAACAACAACAACAACGACAACTTTATTAGGCAGTCCTATTTTGCAGAGATAATACGGCTCAAAATAAAATGAAATAAAATATATCATAAAGAAAGATGGATGGATAATTTTACAAAGATCACCTTACATGGTGCGAATCGTGGAAACTAAGAAGTGGCAGTTTCATAAACGAATCATAATGATTTATCTTAAGGTGGCACTCTGCCTTTCTTTTCTACTCATTTAATGTGAGATTCTCTTCCATCCACGGAATTCTTCTGATTCCTTGAAGAGTTATTTCTTCTTGTTCGCCCGTTCTCGTGTTGTTGTTTGTTGTTAACCATTTTGTACAACACCAATTGAAAATGTCTTTCAAGCCACGGCGATAACTTTGCACAGATGTCATACAAATGATGGGGTTGATTGCCGAGGATAAGAATAGGGCAGGATAGGCCACTAATGTAAGCACCTTCGAAAACAGACAAGGGACTGCAATGTCATATTCCAAAAGGAGAAATAACAGCAGCATTGGAAGACCACAGATGTAAAATGCAGCCACGATGCAGAAACTCATTTAATCGCTCGCCGTTTTCTTTGATTTTTCTGATGCACTGCTCTGCATTGAAGAGCTTTGTCCTTGTCTTCGTAGAGTCACTGCTATGACGCAATATAAAATCGGCAAGGCAACAAATGGTGTAATTTGGAAAAGGGCGGTGTACACTCTAATAAAAGTTAGATATGAAGAGGGGATTATTGTAAAAAGGCGTGCAGGAAATGTCTCCATTTTTTCAGTTCCACCAACTGAAAGAAATATAAAAATAAAGAATTTCCTGCCATGGCCACGATCCAGGTAGAAGCGATAGCAAAGAAGCGAAATCTGGACGAGATGAGATGAACTTTCATCGGCAAAACCACCGCCACAAACCGATCTACAGCGATCCAAACAAGGCTTTGTGCGGAAACAGTAATCGAAAGACTCTGCAGGAACGTTTTAGGCTTGCACAAGATTAATCCCGTGGTACCACCGATGGGCCATTGCTTTGAACTGGTCGCTAACTCTGACAAATCTAATGGAATAGTTTGTTAATGGAAATGCCAAGTCCGACACCGCCATATTGACAATAAAATAATTTATCGTATTTCTCAGCTCTTCTCGTTTATGCACGATAGTGATTATGAGAGTGTTTCCAACCAAGCTAGACAACAAAATAATGGCGTAGAGAATGATTTTCGCCATTCTAACGGCTGCAAAGGAGTTTTCTAAGTAAACGTCGCAAGTCTCATTCTGTAGGCTAGATGATTCGTTGCTGAAATTTGTAGACATGTTAACAGAAAGCTTCATCCTTGTTTGTAGTCCCTTTGCTTGAGAATCGATTGAGAATTTACCGATAATATTTTCAATAAGATGTTAAATGTGTTTGAGTGAAGACAAAAAGTCTTTTAGAAGATCAGTGGAATCTGTTAAACAACACCAAACTGCCAGGGTTGTTAGCAATGAACAACCTGAACGACCTGAACCTTAAGCCTGAACCTTGCGACGTGCTTCTGTTCGAAGACTTGACGTTTTATATTGCTTAAGAGTAGTTTTTAATTTTAGCGGATATATTATAATTCTGAGTCAGTTTATAATTGCAAATTTTCACTCCATCTCTTTTGTCGTGTTTATGCGAATCAAACAATATTACCCAGGACTGTTGTGATGGTAATAAGAATAGTTATTATCTTACACCCATCCTCGGTAAGATCTCAAATGAGATTGTAAACATCTGTCAATTTTATTTTGCTTTTTTTTAGTTGCTCAAGGCAACAATTGTACCTGCACGATGGCCCAGCAAGTGCATCTTAGTAACTGTTAGTACAGAAGCCGGAAACAAGAAGATTGTAAAACTTTAATTAAAAGTCGTGTTTGACAGCACACACTATATGTATATAATTATTACTGTAAAATTCAAGGTCTAATCAACGTAAAATATAAAACATCTTAAGTGTTTATATAGCTTGCTTATGTTAAAGGGAAATGCTAATATGATATGAGCTTTTTGTTTTGTTTTGTTTTAATTTTACAACATATAGTTTTGCATGTTACTTATTTCAAAGATATCCCGGATATAAAACGGAAGTTCACAAAAAGGCGCAACAGTCCGAAAGAATCGAGCACTCATCTCAATGTTATGTATACAATACAAATACAATATTTATTACTCTCCCCAAGGGGCTTTTCAGAGTTAATTTACAATTTACATAATATTTGGACTTGACTTAAATAACCTATAATTTACAATAAAACTACATCTCATATACATAAAAACTTATATGTCATTATCATCATCATTTATTAATCTACAGACTATCATATGCATAAAAATCAAATACATATATATATACAATGTTCGTGATGTATGTATGGCGCTTTTTCGTATATTTTATATGACGAATTAACAGTGAAGTGTCACTTACACTTTACATGTCCGGCGAATTAGTTAAATGGTCACGTTACATTTAAAGTGTATCAGTTGAATAATGCATTTTGGGTAATAAATATGGCGGACGGGAATGAGTTGACGAATTATATTTTGGTGAGACTCAGTCGATTCCCAGCTAGATCTGTCCAGGTGATTACATTGTAATGCAAACGAATATACCACATATTTTGTTTTCAGTTAATATCAGTCTATCTCAGTAAAAGCATTGCCAGTAATGATAATCAATTTTATATTCAGTTTATTTTATATTCAGTTTATTTTATATTCAGACATATTCTCAAATTACTTATGAACCTTTGAGCCTTGAACGTCACATATTCATTGGTCAGCGGATAGACTAATTTGCATATATTGGTGATCCATATTACCAAGTTATAACCATTTCGACTTTTCAAGATGGCGGCTGTGTTTACGCCATCTTGGATTTACCCGCCTGAAAGACCCTGGGGACGAGGTTGATTTTCAATCCCGTAGTTACTGGGTTACAAACTCCCCATTATTACAATCAAGTAGTTACTGGGTTACAAACGCCCCATTACAATCCAGTAGTTACTGGGTTACAAACGCGCAATTACAATCCAGTAGTTACTGGGTTACAAACGCCCCATTACAATCCAGTAGTTACTGGGTTACAAACTCCCAATTACAATCCAGTAGTTACTGGGTTACAAACGCGCCATTACAATCCAGTAGTTTCTGGGTTACAAACTCCCCATTACAATCCAGTAGTTACTGGGTTACAAACGCTTTATTATAATCCAGCAGTTACTGGGTTATAAACGAACCATTACAATCCAGTAGTTACTGGGTTACAAACGCGCCATTACAATCCAGTAGTTACTGGGTTACAAACGCCCCATTACAATCAAGTAGTTACTGGGTTACAAACGCCCCATTACAATCCAGTAGTTTACTGGGTTACAAACGCCCCATTACAATCCAGTAGTTACTGGGTTACAAACGCCCCAGTACAATCCAGTAGTTACTGGGTTACAAACGCGCTATTACAATCCAGTAGTTTCTGGGTTACAAACTCCCCATTACAATCCAGTAGTTACTGGGTTACAAAACGCTTTATTACAATCCAGCAGTTACTGGGTTTTAAACGCGCCATTACAATCCAGTAGTTTCTGGGTTACAAACTCCCCATTACAATCCAGTAGTTACTGGGTTACAAACGCGCCATTACAAGCCAGTAGTTTCTGGGTTACAAACTCCCCATTACAATCCAGTAGTAACTGGGTTACAAAAGCGCCATTACAATCCAGTAGTTACTGGGTTACAAACGCCCCATTACATTCCAGTAGTTACTAGGTTACAAACGTCCCATTACAATCCAGTAGTTACTGGGTTACAAACGCGCCATTACAATCCAGTAGTTTCTGGGTTACAAACTCCCCATTACAATCCAGTAGTTACTGGGTTACAAACGCTTTATTACAATCCAGCAGTTACTGGGTTATAAGCGAACCATTACAATCCAATAGTTTACTGGGTTACAAACGCGCCATTACAATCCAGTAGTTACTGGGTTACAAACGCCCCATTACAATCCAGTAGTTACTGGGTTACAAACTCCCCATTACAATCCAGTAGTAACTGGGTTACAAACGCGCCATTACAATCCAGTAGTTACTGGGTTACAAACGCCCCATTACATTCCAGTAGTTACTGGTTACAAACGCCCCATTACAATCCAGTAGTTACTGGGTTACAAACGCCCACGCAAACCAGTAGTTACTGGGTTACAAACGCCCTATTACAATCCAGTAGTTACTGGGTTACAAACGCCCCATTACAATCCAGTAGTTACTGGGTTACAAACGCCCCATTACAATCCAGTAGTTACTGGGTTACAAACTCCCCATTACAATCCAGTAGTTACTGAGTTACAAACTTGCCATTACAATCCAGTAGTTACTGGGTTACAAACGCCCTATTACAATCCAGTAGTTACTGGGTTACAAACGCCCAATTACAATCCAGTAGTTACTGGGTTACAAACGCCCCATTACAATCTAGTAGTTACTGGGTTACAAACGCGCAATTACAATCCAGTAGTTTCTGGGTTACAAACTCCCCATTACAATCCAGTAGTTACTGGGTTACAAACGCCCCATTACAATCCAGTAGTTTCTGGGTTACAAACTCCCCATTACAATCCAGTAGTTACTGGGTTACAAACGCTTTATTACAATCCAGCAGTTACTGGGTTATAAGCGAACCATTACAATCCAATAGTTACTGGGTTACAAACGCGCCATTACAATCCAGTAGTTACTGGGTTACAAACGCCCCATTACAATCCAGTAGTTACTGGGTTACAAACTCCCCATTACAATCCAGTAGTAACTGGGTTACAAACGCGTCATTACAATCCAGTAGTTACTGGGTTACAAACGCCCCATTACATTCCAGTAGTTACTGGGTTACAAACGCCCCATTACAATCCAGTAGTTACTGGGTTACAAACGCCCACGCAAACCAGTAATTACTGGGTTACAAACGCCCCATTACAATCCAGTAGTTACTGGGCTACAAACTCCCCATTACAATCCAGTAGTTACTGGGTTACAAACGCCCCATTACAATCCAGTAGTTACTGGGTTACAAACTCCCATTACAATCCAGTAGTTACTGAGTTACAAACGCCCACGCAAACCAGTAATTACTGGGTTACAAACGCCCCATTACAATCCAGTAGTTACTGGGATACAAACTCCCCATTACAATCCAGTAGTTACTGGGTTACAAACGCCCCAATACAATCCAGTAGTTACTGGGTTACAAACTCCCCATTACAATCCAGTAGTTACTGGGTTACAAACGCGCCATTACAATCCAGTAGTTTCTGGGTTACAAACTCCCCATTACAATCCAGTAGTTACTGGGTTACAAACGCCGCATTACAATCCAGTAGTTACTGGGTTACAAACGCCCCATTACAATCCAGTAGTTACTGGGTTACAAACTCCCCATTACAATCCAGTAGTTACTGGGTTACAAACTCGCCATTACAATCCAGTAGTTACTGGGTTACAAACGCCCTATTACAATCCAGTAGTTACTGGGTTACAAACGCCCCATTACAATCCAGTAGTTACTGGGTTACAAACGCTTTATTACAATCCAGCAGTTACTGGGTTATAAGCGAACCATTACAATCCAATAGTTACTGGGTTACAAACGCGCCATTACAATCCAGTAGTTACTGGGTTACAAACGCCCCATTACAATCCAGTAGTTACTGGGTTACAAACTCCCCATTACAATCCAGTAGTAACTGGGTTACAAACGCGCCATTACAATCCAGTAGTTACTGGGTTACAAACGCCCCATTACATTCCAGTAGTTACTGGGTTACAAACGCCCCATTACAATCCAGTAGTTACTGGGTTACAAAACGCCCACGCAAACCAGTAGTTACTGGGTTACAAACGCCCTATTACAATCCAGTAGTTACTGGGTTACAAACGCCCCATTACAATCCAGTAGTTACTGGGTTACAAACGCCCCATTACAATCCAGTAGTTACTGGGTTACAAACTCCCCATTACAATCCAGTAGTTACTGAGTTACAAACTTGCCATTACAATCCAGTAGTTACTGGGTTACAAACGCCCTATTACAATCCAGTAGTTACTGGGTTACAAACGCCCAATTACAATCCAGTAGTTACTGGGTTACAAACGCCCCATTACAATCTAGTAGTTACTGGGTTACAAACGCGCAATTACAATCCAGTAGTTTCTGGGTTACAAACTCCCCATTACAATCCAGTAGTTACTGGGTTACAAACGCCCCATTACAATCCAGTAGTTTCTGGGTTACAAACTCCCATTACAATCCAGTAGTTACTGGGTTACAAACGCTTTATTACAATCCAGCAGTTACTGGGTTATAAGCGAACCATTACAATCCAATAGTTACTGGGTTACAAACGCGCCATTACAATCCAGTAGTTACTGGGTTACAAACGCCCCATTACAATCCAGTAGTTACTGGGTTACAAACTCCCCATTACAATCCAGTAGTAACTGGGTTACAAACGCGTCATTACAATCCAGTAGTTACTGGGTTACAAACGCCCCATTACATTCCAGTAGTTACTGGGTTACAAACGCCCCATTACAATCCAGTAGTTACTGGGTTACAAACGCCCACGCAAACCAGTAATTACTGGGTTACAAACGCCCCATTACAATCCAGTAGTTACTGGGCTACAAACTCCCCATTACAATCCAGTAGTTACTGGGTTACAAACGCCCCATTACAATCCAGTAGTTACTGGGTTACAAACTCCCCATTACAATCCAGTAGTTACTGAGTTACAAACGCCCACGCAAACCAGTAATTACTGGGTTACAAACGCCCCATTACAATCCAGTAGTTACTGGGATACAAACTCCCCATTACAATCCAGTAGTTACTGGGTTACAAACGCCCCAATACAATCCAGTAGTTACTGGGTTACAAACTCCCCATTACAATCCAGTAGTTACTGGGTTACAAACGCGCCATTACAATCCAGTAGTTTCTGGGTTACAAACTCCCATTACAATCCAGTAGTTACTGGGTTACAAACGCCGCATTACAATCCAGTAGTTACTGGGTTACAAACGCCCCATTACAATCCAGTAGTTACTGGGTTACAAACTCCCCA
>MU827815.1:43637-73637 GCA_029204205.1 Desmophyllum pertusum
TGAATTGCACTGAAAACTGAACGCGAGAAATGTTCTACTTTAGAAAGTGAAAAACGCTCGACGGTTGCGTGACAGATACGTTCTTAACTTCCGGATCGGAGGTTATTTTTTGATATGTGCTGGAAGAGGGTGGGGTTGAAGATACAGACTGATATCATTGTAGGATGGTGACCCAGTGCTACCGATGGGATGGGCTCTAAAGTCAGCAGCACTAACAAGAAAGAACCTCACTGTGGCTACGATACTGAAGCACGGTTCCAAAGCGGAGAACGCATCGGGCAAAGGGCTGATCCTACTAGTATATGGAAAGCAATGCGAAGAGCGAAGGCTCTAGTAGTATCTTTGACAAGGGCGACTTCCTCAGCCACACCTTTGCAAATAGCTCGATTTTGTTTCTCGCTCAGTCGTGAAAAGAACTTACAGCACATACAAATCTGGCGATGAAGCAGTAGAAAGCCATCAACCGAATATTGGGAAACATTAGTCAAACTGGCAACAAAAAAACTCTCCCAATATTCCCCAATACGGACCGAACAAGCTAGTTCAATAAAGTTTTTAGTACAATGGCTTTTTTAAAACTTTGTTGATTAACGCGCGCACGCCAAAATAAAGCACGTTCTTACATTTTTGACGCCACTTTGCGAAAGAATTAACCAAAATTGCTGCCAGACATAAGGAAAAAATGTTTCTACTTTATATAAAACAGTTTTATTTTGTTCAATGTTTCAAAAAGGAATTCGATGAAATGAGTTCGTCAACGGTCCCTCTTAGCCTTCCGTATGGAACGTCGGACCGCTATGGGGCACCTTTTGGCGTGGACCAGTTTTGCCATATAATAAATGGATATTCTGCAAGAATTAGTTGGCAGGTGTGGTTGTAAAATTGTGCGATCGACCAGGTTGGACCAGACCTCTAGTAGCTTGCATTACAGACAATTGATCAGTTTAGCCGTTGTCATTACACAACATAGTTCACTCACTGCTGACACACGTACGGCTGAGTGCGAAATAAATAATTAACAAGCAAGAATCCCTTCTTGTATATGCGAGCGGCGAATTATATGCAAGCCGGCAATCACATGTGCAAGTCAAAAAAGAAATGCATCATTTTGTTTTTTCCTCAACACTCTCCCACCTTAAAGGGAGGGTTTTCACGGTTCGGCGCATGTTCAGGCTTATCAACTTTATTCCGTTTAAAAACCCAACTCACACTGTCGTCTCGACACTTCAGTAATCACATACTATTCTTAACAAGTACAAGCAAAAAGAAGAATGACCAAAATTTACAAAAAAAATTAACGGATTACACCGAGAATTGCCGACATTGAATACCAGAATAAATCACCACAATAAAGTGTTGGCCGGAAGGATTTATTCTTGTTATTTATTCTGGTATTCAAATGTCGACATTCTCGGTGTTTATCAGTTGAATTTTGAATTTTTTGCGAATTTTGGTCATTCGTCGTTATGCTTGGACCAATTATAGTATGTAATTACTGAAGTATCAAGAAGTGCATGTGAATGAGGTTTTTTAAACGGATAAAGCTGATAAGCCGGCGCATGCGCCCCAACCGTGAAACACTCGCTTTAATGTCCAAATCCGGTGCCCTCCGAAACCACCTCCTAAACGTCCCGTGGACGTTAAGCGGGTAACTTGTGAATACGTTGACGGCCCCTTATTCTCCCTGTCCACACATGACTGGACAAGGGCTATATTAGTGGGGGAAAGTAAATACAGTAGCTCAATGTATATAAAGGGGTCTTGGTCTTTGACTATGCGCAACCGGACTAAAGCTAGATTATTGGGAATATATAACAATGATATTACAACTTTATTGAAAGTTATGGCTGGCTTAGCTTACAAGGCAGATAATATACAACTTGCAATACACCCCATTTTGGCCTGGGATTATTTGGGGTTTTTCAGGTTTCGGGAGAACAACGGAAGTTGATTAATCAGATTGATAACGATCCCAACAATCAGGCATTACTCCTGGTCGTGAAAGCTTTTCAAAGTGATCATATGGCCTTAGTTGAGATACTTTCAGATAAAGCAGAGCATTTCTCGCTTGCAGTTTTCACTGCAATTCAGTTTATTGAATTTATTATTCTCATTTCCCCCTTCTACAGTACTGTGGATTTTCAGTTTTTAATTCCCAATGTCAAAAAAATATGCACTTGTGCGATAAATGTTCACCTAATAGATTAAAAATAAAACAAGAAACTATAAATGAAATAAGGCTTTTATATTGTATACCCCACCCTCTTCCAGCCATCCCTCATAAAAATGAACTTCCGGTTCCTTTCTTGCGTTACATGTAGTTGTCGATTTCATTTGAAACCCGTTCTGACCGTAATTAGCGGTAAATTCCACAAGAAGCTACATGACAAGAGACAATGTTTTAGAATTAACGCATTTGGTTCGCTGTTCAGTTCAAAACTAATGGTTAAACAAAGGCTTTTTTGTGGAGAGTACTTGAAGCCTGCTCTTTTGAACGAAAATGGAAACAGAGAATCTTCTCATCAAACACGTCCGAATTATGCTTAACTAAACAAACATGGCGTGCTGGTCATCTTTCAGTGAGTTGCAATTATCGCGAAGGAAGGAACAATTACAGGACTACAGCCCTCTTCTTTGATACAGCAACATAAAGGTTAGAGGTTTTATGTTAAATTAGTTGTAGGTTGAACGTAAACTGCGAAACAATTAAAGTTTTGCGTGTATGTGCACATTGAACTAATTAAGGAGACTTTTCGGTATCCGTTGAATCAGCGCATTTTATCCAACTTTAAAATTTTATTACATCGCACTGAATCATTTCCCCAAAAATTCCTTTGGGGATCGAAAAGAAGCACCCTTCGCCTTCCAAATGAGAGATTTTCGGCAAATTATTTTGTGTAGCACATACTTAAATAATAGGTTAGTTTTGACCTATTTTTAATCGAGTTAAAAGTAGGTCGGACAAATTTAATTATATTTTGTAAATAAAAAGACAAGAATTGCTCAAATTGCTCTCAACATATATTTCGATATCGTTATTTAAGATTTGGTAGTTTTTATTGTCCTAGAATGTTTCATTTTGCTACGCGAAGCTTCGAGATTCGCCTTAAATTTTGAGCTCCGAAAGCGGCATTTTGACAGAATTCGGTTATTATCGATTTTCTCGAAAATAAATCGATATTCAGCCAAACAAAGTATGCAGTGATTTGTTTCATATTAAGGTCTACCTAACATGAGAATATGAGCAGAATTGATTTTTCGGCTGTGGCCACCAAATGTCTGACCGTTGGTAACATTCCCTCTTAAGCGGCCAACCACTTGCCATCTCCTCGAGGGTGGTCGCTTAATAGGGGTTCGACTGTATAAGTAAACCTTCTTCGCGTCAAATGTAGATTAACCTTTCACTTCTTCCCCGATTCAAGGGAGGCAGGGAATCTGGCAGAGTAATGTTAGATCTGATAACTAGCAAATTATGATGTGGTGTAAAACTGTGGCTGGCTTGGGTTTGCGGTAACTCCATTTTTATTGAAGTTTGATCGTGTGCTGATCCAAACAGACCCAAGCAAAAACTATTAAAAACCTATCAAGATTATGAAATGGCATCTCGCTAGCAGTCTTGACAATTCAGCTTCCTGTGTGGTAGAATTTTCTTTAATTCCCGTGTGAAGAAATCTCAGACTTTTTCGCTCGATTTTCTCATCGAAACATCGCAGGTTGCAGTTTTTTCTCGTTACACCGTCATGGCGATATTCAAAGACTTAGAGGTTTTTTTTTCATGTGAAATACATTTGATTATTTTACTGAACTTCGTGTCGGAGCAGTTCTGTTGTCAACATCTGTCGCGCTTAACGTCGTCCACTTTGACTGCAGGGCCGTAGCTAACTTTTTTGAATTGGGGGGGGCAATGAAGCGAGCGCCGAAGGCGCGAGACGCTAGGGGGGTCTGGGGGGAAAATTTTGAAAATTAGAGGCTTGGAAATGCTATTTTCAGCATTCTCTATGATACATTTCAATGTCGATTAAGTGTAAAATGACAGGTATTTTTAGTGCTTACAGCAACATTTCCGAGATTTTGTTAACTAAGTCTCTTCGTTCGCCGCCATCTTGACTTTTAAATATGCCGAGCGAAATCTGGGGAGAGTACCAAGCCCCGCTCGGCATATTTAATCAAGAAAAGCGGCTATTTGAACACGAAAAAAAAACATACGCGCAGTTTTCGTTTTTCAGAATGCATTACCCATTTCATTTTTTTATTTTTTTTTTATTTTTTTAAAAGTAGGTTGTCTTTGAATCGCTTTCCTTTTGTTTGCCATCTCAACAAGATGAGCGAATCAGTTGTGAAAACTTGCAAAGGTCAGATCACAGTAAAGTTCAAACTATTTACTTCAGAAAGTGAAAAGGTTTTGGGGGGGCAGTTGCCCCCCTTGCCCCCCCGCTAGCTACGGCCCTGGACTGCCATAAAAACTATCTCAATTATCTGATTAAAAAAGGCTAAATAACAGAATGATAAGTTATCTTTTAACGACCGCAAGAACTTAATTACGACAAATGTTGTTCTGAGGGAAAAACAAGGTGTTCTTAAAACCATTTTGATATAAAAATTAACGAAACAGTCCTTCATCTGTGAAACACGGCGTAAAAATTAAACTCGAAGGTCACGATTGGATTTTGCGGCCTCAACAAAAGTCGCCGAAATTAACTGAGAAAAAACCGCTTCGTGTTAAATTAATAAAGCAATTTACATGTAAGAGTTCAAAAAGGTCTCCGTAATAAGCTAGTATATATAAAACAAAATCCACACGAGACACACATAATTCACTTACATGTAACAGGGGGCGCCATCACCTCATAATAATCTGACAAACAACATTGAACGGTCAATAATGATATTTAAACTGTTCAAAAATTCCCAACACTTAGTACAGTTTAAATTCGCAGTTTTTAAACCAATTCTGTGTTTTCTGTCTACTAACGTGTTCCAAGCCACATTTTCATATCAAAAGTTGAAATTTTCTATAGAATAGATTTTGGAATGTCTGTCGAGCGTACGACGTCTTAATTGTTCGTGGTTTCAATGTTGTGAAGATTAAATTTAAGCTTTACCCCACCACCAGAAACAGGGTGGGACTATGCGAGATAGCTATCTACCCTCGCACATTTCAACATCATTTCAGATTCAAGCCTAAATAACCGGCGGCTTAAACTATTTTTATTGAAAGACAAAATCTGTTTACAAGAGCTCCTAAGTGGCTTTACAATTTAGAAAATTTACCGTACAATGAAACAGTTGGTAACAGAGGCAAGCCGGTGAAATTTAGCGGGAGACAATTTATACTTAAGCTCTGCGGGAACGCGAAACGCCGCTTCGAGAATTTTGAGAACGTGTTTTTTCCCCCCGAAACCGCTCAAATTCACATGATCCAATTGATCTTTCTGTTCAATACAATTAGCCGAACCGAAATAAACTACTTTATTATTGAATAGGATTACACGACTATTCGAGCGGTTGTTTCATAAATCTTTATCATCTAAGTGAGACATTTATCAAAGCTTCTGTCAGCTATGAAAAGAACTTAATTAATAAGAAAATAATTTCACAGCGGGATAGTGCCAGAATGATTTTTCCTGTAATAAAATGGAAGCACACGGTATTTTCATCTTGACTATGGAAAATCGCAGCTTGAAATTTAAGTTTAATAATGTTTGAAATTATTTTCCGACGTACTTTGTAGTGCGCCGTATGGTTCCATCGGAATACAATAAAATAAATGGTAGGGGGCGAAAGTTTAGCTTAATAAACTGTCACTAATAAGGCAAATAATAAAGTTGATTAATCAGTGATGAGGTTTTAATTAACAATCCTTAAGAACTAATATCATTGTTTGGCTTGTGTGTTTTATTAACCGTGTCAAAATCCTCCGGGTGAATATCGGTGCGTGTCGGACAACTGTGTTGAGACGGGAGAAATGTTCGCCAAACATTCGCGTCCAAACTAAACTGTAATCAGTCTCATTTCTCGACGAGAATGCGACAATTAATTGCATAAGTGAACATCTGATATTAAATGGAGGGCCTGACCGCTTTTGTTTCAAGGTTCGACAAGGGAAAGCCAGAAGACAGAAGCACACAGGTTGAAACTAAACTCGAAAGACCGAAGGACAATAGACCTTCGGCTTCTTCCAGTCTAGTGTCTCTGCCATTCAGCATTGCAGAAATTTTAAGCGACAAACGTAATGAGCCACGAAACAAGGAAAGGGAAGATATACCCAATGAGATAAAAAGTTACACCGCTGTTCAAGGTAAGGAAGCAAGAAAACAAGAAAAATAGTTGAGTTCTTTAGAGGTTGATGTCATGCACAGTAAAGTTCAGTATTTTGTTATCTCTGGTCTCGTTAAGCCATTCAAGGTCAAACAACTTATTAAGATTACAAAATTGTTGGTAAACTACAATATAACAGTATTTATATGCAACAATTAGCTGGCTTGACGAAAACAGAGAATTACATTACATCTCTCTTTACTTGTCGTTTTAATTCAGTTACATAGAGTATCGTGAATCGTTTTCTGATTCAATGAATCGTGTTTCACTTCAAAATGGGTTTATTTTATATAAAATTAAATGGCTGATTACCTATAATAGACTTAATGATTCTTAATCGCTGTTTCTGTCTTGAAATTAAGCTCTTTTATTCTAAACAGGAACTTTTCTGCGTTCTGTTCTTTCAAATATGAATCAGTATGTCAGTGAATCAAAGCATGCCTTAAATCTTACCAATCCGAATTTCATAAAACTGTTAACGTGTGAAATTATTGATGATTTTCCTTGATCGATCGATCCATAGATCCACGATATCAGTGTCAGGATAAGCAGTCATAACATTTATCAGTTAATCGCAGATTTGAACAGTTTTACCACAAGCCGAAAAACAGAAGTTTCTTTAGTAATAATAAAAATCTTGATTTCTGCTCAGTTCATTCACGATTGACACATTGATTCGCATTGCATACGAACGTGACAAAGTTTTTTCCTTTAATTCCGAGTATAACCAATATCAAAATAAAATATCTTCGTGATTAATTTTTTTGCAATTCCCAAAATCGAGGGATAAAGAATTTTAAATGTCGCATAGTATGTTGTCTTGAATTAATTGCCAGGAGATTGTTACAACTAACATTGAAGTCAGTAAGGAAGATTTGTATTTATACTGTTATAGTTTGGTTGACACAGACCTGATAAAGTCTACTTTATTTAAAGGTATAAAAATCCTAACATGATAATAAGAAAATATATGGGATGGGTTAAGGGGTTGTACTGAATTTATAACGCAGACAAAATCAATTTAAAAACACTTGTACGGAAAAAAGTATTAAAGGAGGTTGTCTGGCCCATAAACTCGATTATCAAGATATTACAGCGCGAAAAACGTACGTAGCCATAACAGTTTGCTGTTAACGCAAATACAAATTTCATAGTTAATTCATTGTTAATACTTTGTTGAGGTAATTACATTTAACATTGATAGGTTTATTTTCTTTGGCGGTTTTCATGGATGCCTCGTATGACGAAAGTTGTATACTTGCACTCAATTATGGAGAACGGTGCTCGTTTTCACCAAAAACGGCGTTTATTTTCTAAAAGGATTTCTTAAGTTGAGATTATTTTAAAACAGAGATTTGTCGCCTTGTTGTAGAAGGCGAAAACGGAAGTGTTTTTGAAAATGATGGCACAACAACATCAAATATTGACCACCGCACGCTGTGTAAAAAGTGTATGTTTCACTTTCGATTACATTGAACTTTCATGTGTGGATGTGTAGAAAACTTTCCGCTTTCGTATAAAAGACTTTTCAGTGTGGACCGGGTCAGGCTTAATACAGTCGAAGCTCCCATAAGCGGACACCCTCGGGAAGCAGAAAAAGTGTCCGCAACTGGAGCTGGCCGCTTACGGGAATGTGTAAATACAGAGTTTGTATGAGCTAGAGTTCAAACGGGGTTTTGTCAAGGCGGCCATAAGTAGAGCTGTCCACTTACGAGAGTGTCCGCTCAGAGAGCTTCGACTGTACTCGCGAAATAATGGAAAGGTTGTAAACGGCAAGTGGAGGCTTTAAAGACAAAAAAGAGATACTGTTATGTTGACTAGAGTTCTCCATTAATTTATTTCTTTTTGCACTCCTTTATGTTGCAGAGGAATCACCTAAACGTTCCCATCGATGCAAACCTCCACGAAACAGGAAAAATTTCACAAGAGAACAGTTGAGAGAGTTGGAGAAACTCTTTGATCAGACACATTACCCAGACGCCATGACGCGCGAAACACTGGCCAAGAGAATGGGCCTATCAGAAGCCAGGGTTCAGGTAAGAAGCTCACGTGAGGGCTTCTGGGATTATTTGGAGAACTAGAAAACTAGTGTTACATTAGGAATCTAGCCTCTGTATTGACTACCAAAATCCTTCAATAACGTTTGGTGTAGTTTTTTTATCAAAAGTCTTAAGTTCGCTTGCATGCTTCAGGATTATTTTGTTTGGCCTTCCCTCTCCTTATTCTACTCTGCTTTTTATTTTAACTTTTCTTTTTCTTAGTAAATTACGTTTTTTTACTGAGAATTAATAATTATAATTAAGTATTTATTTTTAATTAGCCGCCAATTAACCTACACGTGACAATGACCCAACTCGAAAGCGTAAGCCACGTTGGTCACTGTGTACAAATTTGTATTTTTCCTCTTGATTTTTATATTCTTCTCCATTTATGTAAATAAACTGTTCCAGTATTTTCCACATAATGTATTTTTTTTGTAAACAGTGTGTAATAATAAAAAACTGAAATTGAACTGCAATAGAACAGACGCCTCCATCTCAGTTTATGCTACAAACGATCTCAGAGATTCTAGCACACTTTGCAGCCGTACATATCGCGTCACTGTTCTAAACAAGAGTGTCATTTCTCCACAGATTTGGTTTCAAAAACCGTCGCGCCAAGTGCCGCAGACAGGAAGGACCAAGTCAGAGAGGCTTTGTCGTCCCCGCGACACAGACATACAAACCGCCAAGTCACGTGACTCAACTACGACAAGAAACGTCATTAGCGCCATTTACCCATGGTTCGTACGGGGCTGGGTGCGTTGAGCACCTGTGCATGTGCAGCCACGCTAGTTTTCTGGGTAATGTCGGCCAGACTGGCTATACTCGCCAGTTTCACCAACAAACAAGTATTGAAGACTTGAGACGTAAAGCGAGATATCACAGCTGGCCCGGAGGTCCACTCTGAACTACTGACTTGTACAAATATCGATCTCTTGAAAAAGTGCACTGAGCCCGCGTTAATCGCTCCTTAGGTCAGTGGCGTTGCCGCGAAACAACTTTACGAAGGCTGAACCAAGCTGTTTTAAACAACTTTTCATTTGACTGGCGTTTAACGTTTATTGGAGTACGGTATTCGTGTTCGCACCCTAAATTGCTCTGTCGTCTTCCATTAACCACGACTTTTTGCTTTCGATAAATAAGTGCTCTTCAAAATTATTTATCAAACTCGTTAAACACACAGTATACAACTACAATAATACATGACTAATTAGCCAATCCAGATAGCGGATTTCGTCACGTGCACAGGTTTTCAAATCACGGTCAAGACTCGTTATTAGAAACCAGACTAGCCTGTTCATGCTCTCAGTTCGTGGGGAAAAAAACGCAAAAAGCGGGCGAGCATAGGGAAAATTTTTTTACGCGTTCGCTTTCTTTCGCTCGTCCACTACGGTGTATCTGAAAACCTGGAACAGGCTAGAAATCGGATTAAAAACACTCCATCGTGTTTTCATCACATTTCTTAATTAGCTATGCAGAAATGACAACAATTGGCCACTTTGGAAACGCGAAGCAATCTGGGGCGAGTCGCATCTCGCAGTCGCTTGTGGGAACCGTTATTGGCGTCGTCAAGCTGGCCGCCATTTTGTCCCCAGCAACGGTCCAACAAGCGACTGCGAGATGCGACTCGCCCCAGATTGCTTCACGTTTCTAAAGACCTCTAAAGTGGCGAATATTCAAACCAAAAAATATTATTGCACATTTTAAATGTCGACTCACTTACGTTTGTCGCTTTTCACTTTCCTTAGCCTTCCACTGGCCTACTCTAGCGATAAATTGGTTTTTTGAAACGAGAAACGAACTCACAGCAAGTGCTTGCACACGACTCCACTGAAAATCAGTGTGTTTGTTCACCGCACCCTACAAGATGTATGTAGGCAAGCAGTTGTGAAAAGCACTGTGGTATTTGTCCACTGGTACTAAACAACTACAACAAATGGTCGCTAATTAAACAACATGATAATGGTTTTGTTTTCTGCACTATTATTATGCGCGATTGAGAAGTTATTTCAAAAACTCGTGCTTCGTGTTTCATCACAATTTCCACGGTCTCGTGCTTTCATCTGTTTTCTCGGGTTTGGAAATGCCATGAAACACTCGCACTCGTTTTTTTGAATATTACTTGAAATAAATGCCATTCGTTACACGATTTTGGTCTCAAATACTGCAAGGGTTTCCACAAGCGGCTTATTAACAGCCTGATTTTCTGGACAAGGTTCACTTAGTAAAATATAAATGACATCAAACAGAAATATCTTTACAAAAATACTTTTAATTTCTATGCAATTAATAAATTATTTTACACTGAGATACTCCAGTAAAAGTGCGACTACTACAACCAAGGCCACCCAAACAAATTATTTGCAAATTGTCCAATAGCGTTTGAGTGTTAAAACAATAAAAATGGCCACAAATTTATTGCTTCTGTAGCCATAATTTGTTGGAAATCTATTGTTAACATCTGAGATTTTCATTCGAGAATTTTGTTGGGTGGCCTTGGTTGGAGTAGTCGCACTGTAAAATTGTTCTTTTCCTGGGAATCAATACAAAATACTACGTTAAAAATGCCAATTCGTCAGTATACTACGTATGATACAATTACGGCAAAACAAATGAACTTTTACATTAAATTGTAGATCAGTTGAACGCTAAACAGCGTTTCTTTGATTAAATGTTAAATCAGAAAAAAGTACTTTAATATTTCTATGTTATTCGATGTCTTATACATGAACATTTTAAATAGCTGTTTAATGGCTCGAGACACTGTATCTGAAACTAACTACAATTACGGTTTAACGACGTACAAAAATATTAGAAAAAATATTTATTTTCAACGATGTGTAATTTTTTAAAATTCAAACCTACACTACTTAAATAACTTTTTTTGCAATCAATGCAAATAAATAACACGTTGAAAATGTAAAAGTGCAAAAGTAAATGCTATGTTCATTTCTTAGTTTTCTTCTTCTGCGGTTTTCCCATAGCAGTCTGTAGTTTTCTCTCCGCTTGTTGTTTGCGTTCACTCTCTGGTTTACTGACATGTTGTTCTAGCTGCGTTTGTTTCTCTTCCAATCTTTTCTTGAACAAGTTCAGTCGTTCTAAGCAGTTACTCTTCTGCAGCGTGATGGATTCAAGCGAAGCCTTTGCGGTCGTTATTTTGGTGGTGGTTTGTCGGACGGCATTCTTGTGCTGCGCATGCTCTGTGCTGCCCTCCGCTGACTCCCTGAAGAGGTCTGTTTGAGCCAGCAGTTCTTGTTCCAGTTCTCGCAGGTTTGTAGTGACATCTAAAGATTGTCGGGAAAGCTGAGCAAACTCCTGATTTAAGCTGTCCACAGTGTCCTGCATGTCATTCACTTGAACCTACAACAAAAGTAGTACAAGTACGTATTATAAATATGTATCACAACGCGGCATATTCTTGACATTTGATAAAGTTTTCATTAATTTTTGACATCCTTTACACTTCTTGATGTCGTTTATTCCGTTGTTTGACAAATCGAAACCAAGTTAGTGAAGTCAAATTATCCGAATGTTGCTTATATTGTACATCCAGTTCTTTCTCTTTGATTGGTTGAGAACTGCCCCCTAAAATTTTCATCTACACCAGCCAATCTCGTACCCAGATCCCACACATGTTCGAAATCGAACTTTACCAGTTCTCCCTTCCGTGTGACCGTGGGAGATCTGGGTAAGAGATTATACACCAGCAAATCAACAGCAGTACAAGAAACAAACACTTTTGTTTAACACTTTCTTATGGTTAATTATTCTCCAATGTCACCGTCTCACAGTAAGCATGCGTCATTTTACATAGTAATTCCTGAACTGAAAACTATGACCTGGGCCTCGCCTATGCTAATACGCAATGCTTTAGAGACAACACTGAGAGCTACAACCCAAGACAGAAGTAGTTGGGAGGTTTAAAAAATACAAAAACAATTATATTAACTTTAGAATTCAACTCAATTAACGTAAGACACGAGGTATTTGAGAGATCCCCTCCTCCCAAATCTATGTTGAAGACTAATTGAACAAGATAGCGTAAGTGAAGCCTTTTGGCAAATCGCAACAGCGAAAAACGTGTGGGGGGGAGAAGAGTAAAATAAGTAACAGTGCCTTCGCGTCTGTCTTGGGTTGCAGCTTACCTATGTCAATAAGATAATCGACCAAATCACGTGACACATACCTGCAAGAATGTCTTGTAAAGGTCTTCATCTTCCTTTGGCTGAGCAGCACGTTTTCCAGAGATTGGCAAACTAGTGGCAGTGCGTGACAAAGCCTGGGCACGGGATGCCTGTCGTGACACACCACGCGACAACAGATTACCGCGTGACTGGGCATAGCGTGACATTGGTCTTTCCTTAGCTTGTGGTCCTTGCAATTCATGGAGTCGTTGATCAATAAACTCCTCCGTGCCTTGCAGGCGAGCATGGGAAGCCTTGTCCTCCACATCACCCAAGAAAGATCGCAGCTTGGACTCCACAGCAAAGTTACTGTACTTAGATAAGCGCTCCACGATGCCTTCATGTGTAAAATGGACGCCATCTTTGTTCGCGCCACGCAAAAGCTTGGCGTCTAGGAGTCCTTCCACCACGTTCGACTTGTCAGCTTCTGTATGAGCGTCGCCAAACACAGACTCCAAAAGCACTCGGCTGGCACTCTCCAAATCATCATTAGCCGGGACTGACGACAGCGTGCGCGCAAGCGCAGAAGAACGCCTGTAACGTGCAAAGAACAAGTCATCGCACATGACAGCGAGGGCGTGATGGAACTCCTTTAAGAAGCCCGGATGTGCGTCGTCACGCAAGTCTCCACAAGCGATGTGTGACAAGCAATGGACGAGAACTAAGACAAACTCTCCCACGTTGTCCATTCGCTCGGCGCGCATGTACAAGATGCGGTTGGTAGCGTCGTAGAAGAAGGAGTTGCGATAAGCGTTCCTCTGTAGGTGAGTGTTAGGAGGAAGTTTATCAGCGAGTAACAGCGTGACCGGTAGGTGATGACAATGAACGGCGAGTAAGTCTGTAATGAATGAACCAAACTTGTATGTGACGAACGCCCGAGCAGGCAGCGTGTTGAGATCAAGTGGAACTAGTTCATCGTCTCCTCCCCACAATGTGTCATCCTTGATGTCAATGTAACCCTCGCCTGGGGCTGAGAAACAAGAACGAATTATTAGACATACTTTACAGGTTGCCAACGACAATCACATACTAGCTTTCATTTACATTTACTAAATACGGGAAATAGCTCATCACTTTAGACAGTAAAAATCACTCTCACATTTATGATCATCTCTTTCCAAGTAGTTGCTTTACCCACATTGTATATTCCCCTAATCCCAATAGATAATACCCCCCCCCCCCCCCCCCCCTACAATGGACAATCACCCCAGGCACCTCAATCTGTCAGTGTAACATCTTGAGAGGCTGTGCACTGGGTACTAGTTACCAGTGTTTTCAGGTGGAATAAACACTGTTGAAACTTGGAACTAGTTCAGATTAATCATAAACAAAACATCCAATCACAAGCTTTACCTGGAGCATTGAACTGTCCTCCCTTCCCAGCGCCGCCACTCAACATAGATTTGATGCCTTCGATCTTCTGGTACAGCGGTGACGACAGCAACAACGACGCCAATTCACCTTCGCTCAATGGCGCTGCCAATCGATAACTGTCCGGCATCAGTCGGGCTTGCGGCGCAGGCGGTGGGGCAGCTTCGGATTCAATCGTAGCCGCCACGAGGTTATCGACATGGATGCTCTCTTTCAAAGCGATCACCTCTTCGGCTTGTACTCGGTCACGCTCCGATTGCACCTTTTCTTCAAATTCTCTTTTGTCTTCTTCATTTTGATTGGTCAGCTCGTCAACCTTGGCCTGTCGCTTGGCTTCGCGTCTCTTCTTCAAACGCTCTTCTAACGAGCTCTGCATCCTCATTCTGTCTGCATCCATCTTGTTCATGAGTTTAGCCAAGTCTTTGCTGTGTTCCTTCAAGATGGCTTCTTGATCTTCCTTGGTAGAGCCTTGCTTGCTCATTTTCTCCATTTCTTGTTTGACTTTAGCTTTCTTTTCCTTCAGCAGAGCTTCTTTGCGAGCATTCAAGGCTAAAATTGCTTTCTCGTTCTTTTTCTGTTCTTCATCTGCTTCTAGTTCCAACTGTTTGTCGAACGCCGTTAGTTCCTCATCCAACTTCTGTTGTTGTTCAGATTCAAATACTGAAGTAACAAAGATACTTGCGTTAGAACGGTTTAGAAACAACTTGCTGAAAGCTACATGCATCTGATTACTTTGCTGTATTAAAGGCCGTTCTTACTTTTTAAGTTAGTGGATATAAACCTTAAGTATGATCATTCAAGTTAAAGCTATTGTTAAGTACGTTCTTTTTGTTTCAAGATGGTTTTAACTTCTTGGATCGTAAAAAATAAGTTTTAGCGCCGATTTTGACGCTTCGATTTTTACTGACACCTGTCGCATGCGTCATGCCTACGACACGAATTGTCTCATCTGAATCAAACTCAAAGCTCGCTTACGATTGCCGCGAGTCGTGTCGTGCGCGTATACATGGGACCCGACTTGTGTGGTAAGCATGTTGCATGCGACAATTGTAAGCAAAATAATACCGTCTAAATCGGCCCTGGAACAAGCCGCACTTGTTGAATGTTGTTTACATTAAGCAGCGAAGATAAGCGAAACTAACAAACCTTCATTTTCTTGTTTGAGCTTCTGTTCGTTCTCCGCTCGCTGTTCATCTAATTTTTGCTTGACTATTTCCAGTTCCCTCGCGGCTGCCAGCGCCTTCTCGACTGATCGCCTGTGTTCCTCTGCCTCCGCAGGAGTCAACTCATTCAAAGCCTCTGCATACTCCTGAGGGAGGGGAAGGAGAGGAGAAAAGTGAATGGTTAAAAATAAAGACAAGAAAGTAGTAAAATAGTGTAACAAATGTTGGGAAATGATCAGCGCGACATCTCCAAACATTCACTTAAGCAAGCATCTTTCCAATCACTGCCATATTCAACCTTCAACGAGCTGAAAATGAAATTTTGAGATGGGAATAAAATTTTGAGCCGAAAATGAAATTTTGAGTTGAAAATGAAATTTTGAGCTGAAAATAAAATTTTGAGCTGACAATGAAATTTTGAGCTGAAAATGAAATGTTTGACATGAAAATGAAATTTTGACATGAAAATGAAATTTTGAGATGAAAATGAAATTTTGAGATGGAAATGAAATATTTAGTTGAAAATGAAATTTTGAGATGAGAATGAAATTTTGAGCTGAAAATAAAATTTTGAGATGAAATTAAATTTTTGAGATGAAAATTAAATTTTGAACTGAAAATGAAATTTTGAGATGGAAATGAAATTTTGAGCTGAAAATGAAATTTTTGAGATGAAAATGAAATTTTGAGATGAAAATGAAATTTTGAGATGGAAATGAAATATTTAGTTGAAAATGAAATTTTGAGATGAGAATGAAATTTTGAGCTGAAAATAAAATTTTGAGATGAAAATAAAATTTTTGAGATGAAAATTAAATTTTGAACTGAAAATGAAATTTTGAGCTGCAAATAAAATTGAGATGAAAATGAAATTTTTGAGATGAAAATGAAATTTTGAGATGAAAATGAAATTTTGAGATGAAAATGAAATTTTGAGATGGAAATGAAATTTTGAGATGAAGATGAAATTTTGAGATGAAAATGAAATTTTGAGATGGAAATGAAATTTTGAGATGAAAATAAAATTTTGAGATGAAAATGAAATTTTTGAGATGAAAATGAAATTTTTGAGATGAAAATGAAATTTTGAGAAACTGTCTCTCGTGTTTGATTTATCACTTGAAAACCGCTCTATAAATATATATAAAAAAAAGTTCACACAATGTCACAACAAACCTGATAATGTTTCTCTTTGAGTTCCAGCTTGGCGCGTGCGTAGCGGACTTCCCAATCAGACTGGACGCCATGTTGGATCTGTTTCCGCTGGTCGGCGTGTTTTCTATCGAGCGCGCTTTGTCGTAACTGCTGTTGATTCAATAACTGCGCCCTTCTCTGCTGCAGCTCTTCAGGACTTAGCTTTTGCTTTTCAAGTTCTTTCAACTCCTTCTCGTTCTGAGCACGCAACTCATCGCTTTCTTGAGCGTGTCTTTCTTCCATCTTAGCCAGCGCTTCGTCCACTGCCACTTTACGTTCTTCCTGATACATGCGCTCTAAATCTTTCAGTTCTTGACTGTGCCGCTTTTCGAGAACCTGTTACAAAAAAAAATGTTTTACGTTTCCTGGTCTGACAAAATGCTGCACAATGAACTATTCTTTCAGTTAATTTAAAGCGCCATATAATATTTTAAAACAGTGTGACCCTTGTATGTAACTGTTAAATTTATTTTCTCAGAGTTCTGCGAGTCTGGATGGAGAGAGGGTCTATATCAAAATCAGTTGGTGTTTGTCCCTGGCCAGGAAAAGGGCAACTTTTATCTGGAAACTAGAGGGGGTACTAGAGGGGGTATAACAGGAAGGACGTTCTGTTACTAGAGGGGGTATAACCGGAAGGGACGTGCTGTTACTAGAGGGGATATAACCAGGAAGCTGTGTATAGTTATACATAAAGGATTAATTTTACCTTTCGAATAACAAACTCAGCAGTCTCGGAGCCATTTTCACGAATTCCTTCAATCATGGCTTGCTTCTCAGCTTCCTTTACCTGTCAATCAAACATGTTACGTCATTATGAAATTTATTCTGTACTCGTTGAACTTTGTGAATGATGTGTAACTCAGTGGTGTTCCTGTTCAT
Source organism: Desmophyllum pertusum (assembly GCA_029204205.1). Lineage (NCBI taxonomy): Eukaryota > Metazoa > Cnidaria > Anthozoa > Scleractinia > Caryophylliidae > Desmophyllum > Desmophyllum pertusum. The sequence goes on from MU827815.1 coordinate 60,789, forward strand.
GCAATACAGGTAGCTTTGCATGTATTAACCCTACCAAGGTATTAAACTGTAGAGGAACAAGTTCAAGCTATTATCACCTTAGAGTTTATAACGTAAATGAACTGGCTCGGCCCATAAACTTAAAAAAAAAACGCGTATTACTTCCGACACTTAATTGAAACCGCTCAAACAATAAGATTTAACAATAAACCCGTCACTCACATGTTGTGTGCGCACTTCTGTCAGTTCTTTCTTCTGTTCCAGCAGTTCTTTGGCCATCTCTCGTTCTTGTTTGCGTTGCTGCGCTTCCTGTTTTCGTTTCTTTCGTTCCAGCAGCTTCTGGTGTAAGTTCGCTTGTTGTCGTTGTTTCTCCACGTCCATCTTTTCCATGATCTCCTCCAGTTCTTGTTGATGGGCGGCCAAAAGCTGTAGGAGACAAATATTGTCAATACATTTGGTCGAGATACTGACTGAATACCGTTTTTAGACCAAAATACAACCACGCCTTACGACCACCTCGATAATGCGACCACCTTGTTAATACGAACACTTTCTTTTGTCCCGAACTAAAGTTCTGTCAGTCATTTTCTTATTTAAGAACCCCTTTAATACGACCACTGTATGCGATTTTGCTTACCCAATTTCAGACCTGGCCCTTAAAGATGCCCCTTTTCAAGCCAAAATGGCAAAACTCTATACCCTTTTTCAGACAAGCAGGTAAAACATACCCAATTTAAGACCAAAATGTTCAAAATCAACCCATTTTCAGACCAAAACGACTCAAAAGTCATACCCGTTAAGGCGGAACATACCTATATACCTTATATAGGTAAGGGGAGTACCCCCCGGGGCCGTTCCACGTCATTTCTTTGCACGTTTGCCTTGATCAACTCTATGCAAATACGCAAAGGGAATGTTCTACAGTCTATAGGTTGTCTAGTTACTATCTTTCTCTCCCTGAACTTTATAGTTCATTGATACAGATAGTGTTATTTACATACCGACTGCACTTCATCAGGTGACATATCTTTGGAGCGAGCAGCTAATTCCGCAGCTTGTCTGTCCTTCAGTTCTCTCAGTCTTCGTTCTTTTTCAGCATCAATCACTTCCACAGCTTGTCCCTCTTCTGACACCACTTCTCGTTCAAGTTTTTCGTTGATCTTGTGAGTATCTTGTTCGTGTCTCTCGCGCATGTCAGACAATGTACGTTCCTGCTCGTTTCGTAACGCCTACAGGTGATGAAAGAAATATTTTACAAATACTTAAAGGAGCTACGTCACGGATCGAGCATCTTGAAAAAATTGGCCAATTTTTTCAAGTTCGCCGTTCGCAATCCGTCTTAATCTTCTCCATCCTCAACCATCCTTGTTCCTGTTTGGTTTCTTATTACCTCTTTCGTGTTTTTCTACCTTTGTAAACTATTATTTTGAAGCTTTCTTCAATTTGAAGGTGATTTCGTACATCGCAATAATGACTAAAAATTACTAGTTTATTCGAACCTGTTCTTCTGAAGTTTCACGCGGTAAAATGACCTCAGGTACAATCACGTGATCTGCGTCAACTGGACTGTTGGCCGCGATGGCCTGGCTCTGTTCTTCAAGGATCCGCTGAGCAGCTGTGTCCTCTGCTTGACGGCGCGCCTCTTCTTGACGACGAGCTCGACGAGCAGCAAGTTTTGCCTGTAACGAGGAGAAAAGCAAACAAGCTTAAACCGGTTTTGGATTCTTATCGTTCAATAAGAGCAAGTATTGAGCACTATGTCAGCTTGTCCTGATTTACCATGTCGCTTAACAAAATTCCCGCCAAAACCTGCCGGCTTAGTCGATTGTCTGATAGAGCTGTTTTCAACTGAGTAAAACCAAAACCAAGAATGGTATGGTTTTGCATCTGATTGGTTGAGAAGGTGGTACGAGTTTCAATCATAGAGCATAATTAAGCAAACCCAAAACAATTCTGGATAACTTTCCACACTCACTTGAAAACCGCTCTACTCCAGCTTTACTTGCATTAGCATGAACAAAGATTACCTCAAATTCCTCTTCTTTATAAGAAAGATCAAGTTTACTTCTGTTCTAAGAACATGAGTACTTTTAAAAAGTTGCAAGAAATTCCATATCACTTGTTTCCGATTTATCAGCATTGTTGAATAGAAGCTATTTTGTTACCTTGGTGTCCGCCAGAGATTTCAGTTTTCGTTGTTCGAGGTTTCCTAGCAACGCCTCATTATCCTTCCTGAACTGATCCATTATCTGCTGTTGAAGAACTGCGTCTAAATTGTCATTTGTGACCTACAACAGACAACACAACAGACTCAACTCACACTCAATTAACCCTTTCACTTCCAAGAGTGCTAAGTTTAAAACTGAGGAAAAAGTATTGAATTACATTCTGAAAATTTTTCAAAAACAAACAGCACCACATGAAAGTCAAAGCCACATTGTACAGCATAATAAACAGTACCACAGGAAAGTACTGCTCAATAGCTTTCATTTGAATGGTCACACACTAGGGTTTCATCCACAGACTTAAAAGTTACAACCACCTTGTACAACATAATAAACAGTACCACATTAAAGTTAAAGTATTGCTCAATAGCTTTCATTTGAATAATATGGTCACACACTAGTGTTTCATCCACAGACTCAAAAGGTACAGCACATTTATTGACTCAAGGTTTCACTCTGGGAGTGAAGGAGTCAACAGTAACTTGATATAACAAACATTCCACTTAAAGTGTATGAAACAACAACGTTGGAATCAAGCAAGTTCGTTCATGTAGTTGCTCACCTTATCTAGCAAGGCTCTGTGAGCTTGTTGTACGTTGTCCATATGCGCCTCGTCAAGTTTCTTGTTAATCTCTGCAGTGTGACGCGCCTCTTCCGCCTCAAGACTTGCTTCCAGGGCCGCTACTTCCTGTTCGTGTTGTTTCACTAATGCTGTGACGTCACCACCCTCACTAATGACCTGGAATAAAAGTTATACGATAAGGTGAGAAACACAAGCAGCTGCTAAGTTCAAAACTGAGTAAAAAATCTTGAATTTCATTTCATCAATTGTCAAAAACAAACAGCACCACTGGTCACACACTAGGGTTTCATCCACAGACTCAAAAGTTAGAACCACCTTGTACAGCATAATAAACAGTATCACATGAAAGTACTGCTCAATAGCTTTCATTTGAATGGTCACACACTAGGGTTTCATCCACAGACTCAAAAGTTAGAACCACCTTGTACAGCATAATAAACAGTATCACATGAAAGTACTGCTCAATAGCTTTCATTTGAATGGTCACACACTAGGGTTTCATCCACAGACTCAAAAGTTAGAGCCACCTTATACAGCATAATAAACAGTACCACATGAAAGTACTGCTCAATAGCTTTCATTTGAATGGTCACACACCAGGGTTTCATCCACAGACTTAAAAGTAAGGACCACATTTATTGACTCAAGGTTTGACTCTGGAAGTGTACCTTGGCTTTTTCCATCTCCTGTTGTTCTCTCAGTTGTTTCATTTTTTCCTTCTTTCTCTGCGCCAGCTTTTCCTTGATGAGCGCTGTCTGCTGCGCGCGCTGTTGGGCCAGGTCACGTGACATCTTCTCTTCCAATTCCATTTGTTCCCGTTTGATCTGTTCCGCTTGATCAGCATACAGGGACCCGGATGTCACAAGGTCATCCTGGAATAAAACAGGATAATCAAGGTTTTTTCCTAAAAGCACCTAAGCATTCCTCTTGAACAAACATTCAATATTTTAAAGCCAAACATGCCATCTTTTAGAAGCTAAACAAGACACGTTTTGGAGGTTTTGGGCAATCATTAACTTTGTCTTGAAGAATATTTGATTTTTTTGTGCACTATAGCTTATCCTTATAATCTGATTAGATTATCTGCTATGTGTTAATTGACACCATAATAAAGTTCATTCATCCTTACCACCATAGCACAGAACTTGTCACCCAGCTGACGACGATAGACATCTGCTTGTTCATTGGACAGCTGTTCCTCTGCTCGCGCATGCCCAATAGACTCTTCCTGAACGATCACATCTTGGACACTTTCTTGAGTCTTCAACAGTGTTTCTGTACTGGCCAGCGATTGTACATCATCCAGACGAATATTGGACTTGTCGGCCTGTTGAACGGCAAAGGAGATGATCAAAATATGAATTCTCTTTAATGAAAGTCATACATTTATTGTGACGTTGGTTCAAACATAAGTAGAGAGAAGTTATTACTTTGGTTGTGTAATTCGAGTTGATGAGTATCTTTATTCTCATTACATATCTGTTGGAAAGTACATTTATATGACAAGGAGAATTTAGATGTTACAGGATTAGTTTGTAGCATCATATTATTCTTTTTATAATTCAGACTCCTATGTGCTAACTCGTGAATGAATAAATTAATATGCATAAATTAATATACATAAATTCATATGCATAAATTATTATGCATAAATTAATAGCGCATTGAAGTTTACAGCCCATCGAGCGAGTGAAATTTTCCATAAAATGCTATAACTCGTTCATTGCTTTCGCATTCACGAGTTAAAAATGATTTGTACCTCTTCTTTTTGTTTCTTTAACATGGCGGCTTGCTTTTCTTCTCTTCGTCGCCTCAGCTTTTCTCTCAGAGCTGCCATTTGCTTTTCTTTCTCTGATGCTAACACTCCTTCTAACTGAGCCACTTGTCGTTCATGATCTTCCATCACTGCTCGCATTTCATCCTCACTCAAATCACCTGAGAGTTTGTCAGCTAAGTTCTCCGCTAACCTCGTCATCTCCACCGAGCGCTGTTCTTCCTGTTGATTCAATAGACTTGCATATTAACATCTGAAGCATTTTAGTCAAAATTCTACCCAATGGATTTTGCTTCTGAACAGGTTTAAGAGCATACAAGAATAACGCATAGTAAAACTCTACACAACGATATGAAAGTCAAAACAAGCGATACAGTCGCCAAATGTACATCCAGAGACTCTGAACAATAGGGAGCTTATAATAAATCTAAATATAATAAGCGCATATGAGCTAATATTATCGGAATAATTTTTGCTTTTGAGATTTACAAAAACAAAAAACAAGCAATTTCGGGTTTTTTTTATTTTTTTCAAATTTAGTGCTAAATTCGCCATTCAGGACATTTGCTATGTTAATATACAGCGTACAAGTAATATTGTCCCCAAGCTCCAGTACCAAGCTAAAAATCTAGCCTGGATCATGTCAATGCGCGAATGTTGTATGTATGTTAGGGCCTATGCGATTCTATCACAATGCCATGCCCAGAAGTGTCATCTCGTATTGGGAAGAGCGCCATCAGAATCGTGAGAAGGTTAAATAAATGCAAACAAGCCAGGAAATATAGTTTGACTATATGGATAACTAGCTTTGTTTCTTATGATGTGAGCCTCACCTGTTCTTTAAGTAGCTTGTGTACAGCGGTCTCCTCCTCCCTTCCAATTTGTCGCTCAAGGTGCATGCGCTCTGCATTCGTCTTACGCAAGAACTCACTGACGTCACTTGTTCCTTTGATCTGCCACTGTACCCCAGCAGCCTCGCCTGCATGTACCTCGACCACAGGGTACCCAGCTGGTTGCTGGGTGAAAGATGTGGTGGTGGTAGTCTCCCCCCATCTCTCCCTGTCTCCCCCCATCACAACCATTCCAGGACCAGGAACAGTCACACTTGTGCCTGACACCACGGCTAAAAGGGAAAAATAAGATTATATTGGTACAAACTCAGCTTACGATGGCGGTGAAGACAAAGTTAACCCTTCCATTTCCAAAAGTGTTAGATACAAAACGGAGATAAAAAATTCTTGAATTTCATTTTGCAAAATTGTCATAAACAAACAGCACCACATGAAAGTACTGCTCAATAGCTTTCATTTGAATGGTCAGACACTGGGGTTTCATCCACGGACTCAGAAGTTAGAACCACCTTGTACAGCATAATAAAAAGTGCCACATGAAAGTACTGCTCAGTAGCTTTCATTTGAATGGTCACACACTAGGGTTTCATCCACAGACTTACAAGTTAGAACCACTGACTTAAAATTTACAACCACATTTATTGACTCAAGGTTTGACTCCGGGAGTGAAAGGGTTAAACTGAACATTGTCAAGAATTCCATCCACTTGATTATGAGCTGTCTTACTTGGCATAGCAAACTGTCCTTTCTCCACTTTGTCTAACAGCATCTGAAGAGCCGCCATTAGCTCGTCCTCTCTAACCTGTCCTCCCGCAGTCATCCCATATCTCTTGCTGCTAGCCTCACCAACACCGCTTGTCTGCTGCTCCTCGGTAGCTACCTGCAATGTAAATGAGCACTCGGTCACAGGACACCCAACTACTTTCAACAACTTAAAGAAAAAACAGCATGCCACAATGTTTCACAAGATCGTTTGTACTTTTCATACCTCGCCTTCCCTGGCTCTTCCTGCCTCTTTGGTGGCTTTAATCAGAGCAGATACGTCCATGCTGTCTAACATGCCCTTAAGCTTCTCGGATTGTTGGCTGATTCTGTCGTAGAATGCTCTCAGGTCTGCCTGATGACGCGCCAGCTGTGATGACACATGCAATGTCTGATCTTCCAATTTGTCATACAATGTACGTACACTGAAGTTCTCCAGCTCAAATCTCACACTGGGAGACTCAAACGACGAGCCTTCCGGCGCACCACGGGGGCCAAGGTCATAAACATGATCATCAATCCCTGTTGGAGAATAATTCAGTGGCGATAATTAATACTAAACTCCATTCAGCACACACTTGTTGACTTAAGCAGATACGTATGCCCCACAACAACAATAACTTGTGTGTGAGAGACACCAAATGTTAAAAGGATACATACCAGGAATAGGGACAACAGGAATGGGTGCCCCAAGAGCTTTGTATTTGGGTCTGAGTGTTCGGATAGGGTACCTTCCAATGCTCCTTGGACGCCATATAATGACAGCAATCACCAGCATAATAATACAGACCAGCATGAAGACAGTCATGCCCCAAATTACGGCCCAGTCTGGAGACAGGTTTTGAGGCTGGAATTACAAAACAAACAAGCCTCACATTAGTCAAGACCTAATGTCATTTTCTAAACGTTAATGACTTGACCAACTACCTGCCATCATTAACCAAATATCTGCTGCCTAGCAACAAGCACTTACCTCCTTACGACTGACACCAAGTATTTCCAAAACGCCTAGCGTTGTGGGTGAAATGGCGACAACTGGACAACTGGAACCTTGCCCGACCACATTCACTATTGTCTCCCGGAAAGGGTCGGCATTGTCGTAAAACACAAAGGTTCCATTCTGTGTGAACACGTGTACAAAGAAGTCCAGAGTCTTGTTCGAGTCACGGACAAGAGCATGAAGCTGCTGGAAGTTACCATAGTCAAACGCACCATTTTTGTTCAATAGGTGATTCTTGTTGTATCGTGGATAGTGACTTTGGGTGCGGTTCTGTGTGTTGATCTCAACTTTGAAGGTTAATGCTTGACCATATGTCAGGCAGAAGGTCGGGTTAGCGATGACATTGTTAGCAGATGGTGCATTTGTCGAGTTATCACCAACTGCTCTCCGGCGTCTACGCGACACTTGTTGAGGGTTAGCCTGTAACGCACTCGTCACGTCGGCAAGAGATTCTGGATTAAATCCGCCAGAAGTGCGACCAAAAAAGGTAAGTTCGCAAGAATGCTGGTCATTATCATGATCATTAACTCCTAACTCTTGTGTGATGTCATAAGATGAGGCCTTTCCACTGCTGTCCGTGTAGGTAATCTGGAGAACACCATCCTCACGCCTTTGTATTGAACACTTGGGCTTGTTCTGTTGACAGGTAGAGTTACAGTCTTGGGTGTATGGACAAAAGCAAGTGCCAGCAGCATTGGAAAATGATGCTCTGTCACTGCCACACTTGTCAATACAGATGTCAGTCTGTTCAGCTGGGTCGACACACTTTCTATCTGAAGCCCTACGAACTTGATTAGTGCCACATTTCTCGTCCACCTAAGGATCAACGTATTTATCATATAATTAGAGAAAAGGCATGCTATAAGCCTAGGTAGGCGTACTGCTACTAGATCAAGGGAAGCCTCTTTCCCAAGGACAAAACACATAAACAATTTTTGAACATAAAAATGAGAGAAAGCACAAGCAGCAAAAATAGTTCCCAAACCTCAGGCTGGCAATCCAATTCCCCATTGCCGTCTTCTGTTACTGCCGTATTGTTGTCTGCTGAGGTATAAAACACATGTCCAGGCTGGCAAGGACATGAACCATCGGACACCATGAAATACCGGTTCTTGCCGAGACATTGGCACTCTGCCTGGCCTTCCTTTGACGTTGAACTGCTTCCACACGGTCGACAGGCTGTTTTATTGATTAAATTGTTGAATGTGGTTGGTGGGCATGGGAAGCAGTCAGAGGGTGCTGTTGCTAGGGTGCGATTACCATAGGAACCAGGAGAACATGGTTGTTCCACAGCTGACCCAGCAGGACAATAGGCCCCCATTGGGCAGGGATTGTCATTAGGTCCTTTTGTACCTTGAGGGCAGAAATAACCTGCTGGACAGGTTTTACATACCAGCCGCATGGGGTCATTGCCATATTGCCCTGCTCGACAAACCTGACAATTTCTGTCATGAGAGTCTCGCAATCCAGAGGTATTTAAAGCCTGGTAGCCAAGCTTACACTTTAACTCTTGGGTGCTGTTTGGTGGGCAGTAATTTGGGTACTGACATGGAATGTGGATCTCGGATCCATTTGGACAGTAAGAGCCGCCTGACAAAAATACAATGAGAAGAATTGTAAGCTGTTATACACACATACACAACTGTAACAACCCTAACCAAGTTGGGTTGGGGTTCCTGGATTGCGGCGGAGCACAGAGCCAGGGACAGATCGAGGTGGAAAGAGGATGTTGCGGCCCTATGGACAGTTATACACATACACACATACATAGTGTTGATACATGAATTGTATCAGGTCAGTAAGCACATACCTGGACAGGGGATGGGTGTTCCTGTTGTTCCAGGGCAATAACCTCCTCCTGGGCAAAGTTTCTGCACAGACGAACCCTCTGGACAATAATACATGGCATCACAAGGTATTCCCTGGACATTGATGGTATCATTAGGACAATAATAGCCACCAGGACAGTTACCACAGTCATCCCTACTTCCAGCACCAGGTGTTTCACGGCGACGTCCTGCCCCACAGAGAGTAGGTCCAAGTTGGCTTGGACAAAATTTCCCTACAGGACACTTGCTGTTGTTGTAATTGACCATGCCTGTAAGATTACACCAGTGGCCAGCAGGACATGGGAAACAGTCATTCAAGTCTTTGCCACCAACAATGTCGCGGTATCTGTGTATGGGACAGTCAATTGGTGCCTCTCCACGGGGACAATACTTTCCACGAGGGCAAGGCACACCAGTTGCTGTTCCTGAAGGAAATAAGTTTCGTGTTAAATGTTTGGGTTTTTTTAGGCAGGAGGAGGGGGACTTATTAGAAAGGGGGCTTATTCACTTCTTAAACTATAAAAACAATTATCACTAAAGGTAGCCACTTATGATTTACTTGTTTTCCAAACAAGTAAAGTAACTATAGTAAGATCGGGTTAACTTTATGAGACAAAAATGGTTTCAAATAAGTTACCCCAAATAATATTTGATGGGCTAGATTTAGAGAAACTTTAATCACTATGATATAAACTATCCACTTTCAGTCAAATCAATAACCACTTATTAATTATAATTATTACCATTTAAGCAGAACCTTCCAGTTAGACAAGGAGTACAGTCACTGGGTCTCCCATAGCCGCCAGTATAATTCTTCATTGTGTTATCAGGACATGGGATAGGCAGCAGGGTACCATTGGGGCAATAGTATCCTTCGGCACATGGACCAGCCTCGACAGGATACCAATAGCCTGACGGGTTTGGGTCAGGGCTACCAGCCTTGCAGTAATATCCGCCGTCACAAGGTGCGACCACCTGACCAATGCGGCAGTAATAACCAGTGATACAGGGCAGACACTGGGACGCATTTGCTAAGCCAGTCATGTTGTCATGGGTGAATGTTCCATTAGGGCAAGTTAGAGGAACAGTGGTACCAGCAGGACAGTAGTGTCGTGGAGGACATTTCTCTAGTTTGGACGTCTTGATTGGACAATAATATCCAGCAGGGCAGAGATCGCATTTTGGTTCGCCTGTATTGTGCTGGTTAGAACCTATCAACGTAAATTATAGATCATTACTTCATATCATGGGATTTTATCTTTAGGTCTCTGCAGTACAATGCAAGTCATGTCATGTCATATCATATCACGTTTCTTATTAAAGGAAATTTCCCCGACATCAACTGTTGGCGTTTTTTTCTAGCCTGCAGTACAGACAAGAGGCTTGTTACCTGTGTAGTGAGGAAAACGTTGTGATGGAGATGTACCAAACTGCCAGACTAGGCAGTAATGTTATGTTGAATAAAATGTAGCATGCCATAAGTTATTCAAAACAAGAAATATTTCACCAGCAGAAGGCCGCCAATATTTGTTTACAAATCTTAAATGATACTCATTAGTCAAAGACGCCATCCACCAACCTGCACCGCACTCCTCTGGATCTGCAGTTGCTCCGGGACAGGCATGACCCACAGGGCACAAATATCCATGGGGCTTGGATACGTTGGCTCTGGAACCTTGGGGGCAATAATAACCAGGTGCACATGGTCCAGTTGGGAATGAGTTATTATACCCTCCACAGTAGTAACCAGGAGTGCAGTCAAGGCAGTCACCTACAGACCGTGCACCAGTGCTGTTGCGGAATGTGCCTGGGGGGCATGCAGCAGGGGCTTTGGTGCCTTGGAGGCAATAGTGGCCAGTAGGACATGGACCATTTCTGGGATACTCTGGTATTGAAGAGGGTGTTGAAGTGCTAGCTTTCCCTTCACAGAACCATCCTGGTGTACATGGGCCTTTAGGAACAGTTTGTGCGTAGTCCTGTGATTGAAAGATTCGTAAGAATATTACGTATTTTTATACTTCTCATTTATTTCCCAATAATAATTTATGAGTTGCTTTCAATCTCTGACTCTATCAAGAGAGCCTCTTCAGAAAAACATTTCTCAGTGACAGTGACACCAGCATACTGTTCTTAGAAAATTTGCATCTTCCAAGAGTAGTCAAACCTATCACCTTTTGAACTATATTATTGAGCTATGTAGAAGCTAGAGGAAGTTTGGGGGGGGGGTGGGGAGGGGAGGTGAAGACCATTTGTAGGCGAAATGGTGAAGTGGCCAAAGACTTTTGACAAGCATTGTAGCTACGCCTTTGAATCATTACCTGACAGTACTTCCCTGACGGACAGTCAGTGCACATATCAATAGAGGACAGTCCACTACGATTGCCATAGGTTCCTGAAGGACACGGTACCAGTGTTCCATTTGGACAATAGTAGCCAGCCATACAGGGTTGGACTGATGACATGTTCTGATATGGACACATGTTCCCAGGACCACATGAGATACAGTTGCCTTGTCCCAAATTGGGTTGATAACTGCCAGGGAGGCAGCTTAGTTCTGTATGGGTACCTAGGTACAGAGATAGAGATTTATTACAAATGAAAAGGTTTAGTTTTATCACTTACACTTTTACTCTGACTGTTAATAAGCAAGCTAATTATAATACAGTCAAAGTAGCACTAAATGTGTTTCCTCGTATTTTACTGAACAGCAACTGGAAAACAAAACCATCATCCAAAGGAAACTGGCATAGAACTGTGGACAAAGACCTGAATGAATGAGGCTTGATTACCAAGATTATCACCACACAGATGGTAGTAACAGTATTGTCTTACCAGTAGGACAGAAGAAGCCACGGGGACATTGGTATCCCATGGATGGATGAGTAGGCCTTGGCTCACTTGATCCCCCGGTGCACACATATCCAGCATCACATGGTGGAGCAGCACCACTCAGTGTGCCGGATCCATTACAGTACCTTCCTACCGGACATGGGTGGCACTGAGTCCTGTTAGAAATGCCGCCCTCATTGTGGAAGGTGCCAGATGGACAGGGCTCAGGATCAGAACCGTTACGACAAAAATGTCCAGGAGGACAGGCATCATTCAAAAATTCGAATGGGAAGTTCACGTAGTCTGGGTAGCTGCTGGCTAGAAGGTCCTTCAGTGGTGCTTGAGACTTTGATCCCTCGGTGCAGTAGTATCCACCATAACAGTTACCGGAGGGCTCTGTCAAACCTTCTCTTCCACAAAACTTTCCTCTTGGACAGTCTGTGCAGTTTCCAATGGCCATCAAACCTAGTCTGTCATTGTAAGTACCTGGCATCCAAGAGAAAACATGTGTAAACAGTGTGTAATACTGAAAACTGTGTGTTACGCTAAATATTTAACTACCAACTGATGTTACATACACGATGCTTTACAAGCTATTTACCGTAACAAGTGTCTTGGTTTACAATGTGTCAGCCATGGTAGAAAAGGGAAAGCCCCTTTCAGAAAGATATATGTTTTAAAAATACTGATTGTGAAAGTATTGGTAAGGTGACACTAAACGTATTAGAAGAGCTTTGCCTTCCATTTCAAATTACAATTTTTCCAGCCTGGTGTCATTAAACTTCGTATAATCAAACCAAAAGAGGTAATAATAAACCAATCAGTTGTGGAACTCAGGAACTCCATGGAAGACTTTCTACTGAAATTTGAGACATATTCAATGCAGATTGATCACTGTTAGGTTGATAAGTATCACGGACCCTTTGAGGTGCCACATGTAAGAATGATAATTTTTTTTAAATTTTTTTAAATTTTTTTTAAAGAATGATAAAAATACTTACGTTCTGGGCAAGGGAA
>MU827815.1:78637-309665 GCA_029204205.1 Desmophyllum pertusum
TCACAGTACTGTCCTGGTGTACATGGAGTGCAGTCTGAAAACTCTGTTGCACGGGTCTGGTTGTTAAATGTACCAGGAGGACATTTGAATGGGGTGGTTGTTTCTCTTGGGCAGTAATGTCCTCTGGGGCACACTCCTCCACCTTGAGATGCATTGACAGGATTGGGTCTTATGGCACGGATCTCGCAGAAATATCCAGGATCGCAGGAACCATTTGGAGCAGCTAATCCCTCAGAATAACAATACTTCCCTCCTTCACAATCAACACAGCCCGAACGGCTTTGCAGTCTTTGGCTTGGTCCAAAGGTGCCAACAGGACATGGTTCTGGTTTATGGGACCCTCTTATACAGAAGAAGCCTGATGGGCAAGGGGCACCTGTTACAGTATCATTGGGAGTTGGTACACTTGCACTTTCAATACAATAATACCCTGCATGGCACTCCTCAGTTGGTTGTGTAATGCCCGACTTATGACAGTAAAAGCCTTTAGTGCACTGTGAACATTGGTTCTTCTCCATGAGATTGGTGACATTTCCAAAGGTTCCCACTGGGCATGGAAACTGCTTGGCCCATTTTGTTCCATTGGGACAGAAATATCCAGCAGGACAGTCTGATGGAGCGATTACTCCACAAGACACATTACCTTCACACGACATGTTCTGTCTTGCTTCATTAGGATCACAATAACTTCCAGCAGGACATCCGTAACAGAAGCCTTTCCTGGCATATGGCTGGTACGTCCCAGCAGGGCATGGATTATGAAGTCCGCTTCCCTCAGGACAGAAGTGACCAGACTTGCATTCCTTGTCTGAAGGGCTTTGCTGTGTCTCTCCCGCAGGACAGTAAAATCCTTCAGAGCAATCTCCAGGTGGGAAGTCAAGTCCATAAGTTGGACAGAACTTACCAGGAATGCAAGGCTTGCAGTTGTTCTTGAACTGGTTGTATTCAGTGTCAGCATAAGTACCTGGGAGGCAGGCAGTTGGATAGGAACTTTTACTGGGACAATAATGACCCTTTGGACATCTGTCACCATTCGTTTGATTCACAGGATGACTATAGATCGTGCTTCCATTGCAATAGTAACCAGCTGCACAATGCCCAGACTCCTTGTCTAGTTTATCCTGTTCACAGTAGAAACCTGGTGTACATGGTATTGGTTCATGGGATCCCATCGGACAGAAGCTGCCTTTCTTACAGAAGCCACCAATTTCACCAATCAGGGGACAAACAGCAGTACCGTTTGCTATATCGCTTGTGTTGAAAGGCATCTTTTGCCATGACCCGCCAGTGCAAAACCAGCCACCTGCACACAAGCCTGAAGGCCGAGGCATGCCATTGAACTCACAGTACATTCCAACTGGGCAGGTCTTGCAGTCGTCAAGCTTATCACCCAAGGTGTAGTTCTTGTAACTTCCTTTTGGACATGGAATGGCTGATGCTGATCCATTAGGACAAAAGAAACCTTCAGGGCAATCAGTGAAGTTGGTTGAAGCATTTGGACAGAAATAACCAGGAGGACAAACACGGCACTGACTTTGTTTCCACTGCGAGGTGTACTTGCCGCCAGAGCAGGTAAACGGGGATGGTGATCCACGTGGACAAAAGTGACCAGGAGGACAAGGACCTCCGGTGGCTGACGTGTTGTCTGGATTTCGATACACTGCACCTTTTATGCAATAGTATCCTGGGTCACATAGGCCACTAGGCCAAGTAAGACCAGCTTCTTCACAATACTGTCCTCCAGGACACTTGCGACAATCTTCACGAGTGTCACCATGTGTTCTGTTATTGTAGTGACCAGCAGGGCAAGCTACTGGTGCCAATGGATCACCCTGTAAGCAATAATGACCACTAGGACAGATGCCTGCATAGCCTCTGTTGCCTCCAGAAGGCTGCCTTTGGTCAGAACCATTATGGCAGAAAAACCCTGCATCACACTGTCCTGTGGTTGATGTAGCATTGAGGAAAGCACAGTAGTGGCCAGGTTCACATGGTTTGCATTGCTCCTCCTTCGAGAGGAATTCAACTGGACTATAGGTTCCTCTGGGACAAGGCTGCCAATCATGTCCAGTACCTTCAGGACAGTACCAGCCTAAGAGCACAAAGACAAAAACATTAGTGTCAGAAAGGAATCATTTACGCATTGGACGAATGACCATAACGTGAGGTGCATGGTCCTTACCAGCAGGGCAGGGCTCTGGGTTCACCCTGTTGATACAGTAATGTCCTGCAGGACAGGTGTAACACTCGGCTGCTTGGGTGTGGTTCATGTATGTTCCTGGAGAACAAGGTAGTGGGATGGCTGTGCCGGAGGGGCAATGATGCCCAATCCAACAAATATCACCTGAAAAACAAACAAGCATACGTCAGACTGTTGTAGACCAACATTACTCGACTTTATCCTGTTGCGAGGAGTCGCCTCCTTTCAAACTCTTACACAAACCAGGCAGATGTGGCAATATTGCACGACAGGCCAAGCTGGCATAGAATGATGGAGAACAAAAGGAGAAAGGAGCTGGGGTTGAAGAGTAGAGACGAGACACACAAAGTGAGGAACATCATTAAAGCCCTGTGGTCAAGTAGACAAGAAAACGGACGTTTCCGTTTTGATACCTCAGAAGTGTAGTTTCAAATGGCAATTTCCTGTTCCAAAGTGAATGTGGATCTTATAGCGAGGAAGAACGGTGGACGCCACTTATTCAATGCGAAAAGATGCTTAAATACACCATAATACTAACCAGTGACACCATCAGTAGGTTCATTGACAGAAGCATTTTGTCGGCAAAAGAATCCTGCTGAACAGTTGCCAGATGTTTCGTTAAGTCCATCCTTTACACAGTATTCTCCTGGTTCACAACCCTTGCATTCTGCTTGAGAGCCAAGCTGTTCAGTGGGACCGTATGTGCCCTTTGTACATGGGATAGTAACGTTTGTGCCTCGTGGACAGAAATAACTACAGGATGTAAAAGACAAACAAACACCAAAATCATTACTTATCTACACTATCTACAAAGAGAACGATGTTCGTTAATGACTGCAGGAGAAATCCTCAATAGTATTCTAATGGATCACTATTGTTTCATAACACTTGCCCTCAACACTTTTTGTCATCAACCATTGATAGAACATCCACCAAAAGTTCTTTACTATTATCATATAATGAACATGGGCATAGAAGTAATCTGGTCCATTCCCAAATCCAAAGTTCATTAATTCCCCTTACCAATAGCCTGATTCTCAGATGGTCCGAGTCGCTCGCTCTCGCTTCGGAGCAAGCGACTCGGACCGTCTGAGAATCAGGCCACCTTAGAGATTGCCAGAGTGGTATATAAGATAATATTCCCTAGTTAATCATGTACTAATATTGTAAGGAAAACGTAGATGTTGATACCAATAAGGAATTCCTTTTTGCTGTTATTTTTATTACTTTATGTTTGTTTCCATCTCCTTTAGAGAGAATTAAATATTTTGTGCCTGAAATTGAAAGGTTCAACATCAATTTTACAAAGCAGTAACAAATAACAGTCTCACCCTTTGGGGCAAATGATACCAGTGACACCATCAGTAGGAGCTATGTTGTCAGCTCGACCAATGCAGTAAAATCCAGCTGAACAGTCACTTGTCCAGTAGTCATTCCCTTCACCCTCACAGTATTTGCCAACGGGACAATCGCTGCATTCATCGACACTTCGTCTCTGCATCTTGTCATTGAAGGTTCCTAAAACAATGAAATTTTATATCAATAATAACAAAATAAACCAGCCTTGATTTAATATTCAGACAATAAATCCTTTGTTATCTGCACATTTGAATTTCAGAGACATTCAATTGCGCCATAAAAGAACCAGAAAAAATAAAACAACAACAACAAAAATAAACCAAACCAAAAAAAGAGCAAGTGTAGTAACCAGTTTATCATTTCATACATGGGCATTGAGATGTGGTCCCAGCCCAGTGGTGTTCACGTATGTGACATTGAGAGCCCAGTGGTGTGTAGTTATGGGGCGTTGGAATGTATAATGCTCGCTCCTTACCTGGTGGACACTTGTGCTCCTGAGCAAATTTAGTTCCATTTGGACAGTAGTGTCCTGTGACACAGGGCGTGGGAAACTGGACACCATGTGTACAGTGAGTAGCATTGAGGATGGTTCCATCGCAGTAGTAACCTTCAGGACAGGTCTTACATGTTGACTGCTGGTGTTCATCTTGGTAGGTACCAGAGTCACAAGCTTGTTGACTGACACTTCCAGAGGAACAGCTATGTCCAGGTGAACACACATACTCTGCTGGTCTCTTGGTTTTCTGTCCACCCGGGCAGAAGAATCCAGGGTCACACTCCCCAGACGGCAGCTCAAGACCTTTAGCACCACAGTAATGCCCAGGCATGCATGACTGACAGCCAGTTATATTTTGATTGAAGCTAGAATTTGAATACGTTCCTTCAGGACATTTTTCTGGATCATATGTTCCAACAGGACAAAAGTGTCCCTTGGGGCAAATCCCACCAGTGACATTGTCAGTTGGATCAGGATATCTGGATCCCTCAGTGCAGAAATAGCCAGCATCACACGGACCAGTGACATTAGACAGTTCAGCCACATCACAGTAATGTCCTAAAGTAAGATGTGAATGATACATGTTGTTAACATTGTTTGGCATTTTAAGTGGAAGACATGGAGGTGTACTTGTTAGAGGGTTAGGCTTGTGATTCACAAGTTGCAGAGTTTGGCCTTGCTGTTGTTTATGTATCATGCCCTCTGTTGTATCAGTTGGAGAATTAAAGAGAACTGCCAAAATGTGGGAACCACCTGTGATTAATAAGAATCCCAACACAGGGCGTTGCAGTCTCTTAATTTCTACGTCATTTGGAAACAGATCAAACGTGAATATTAGCCAGTTATTGATGTTATCAAACTGTAAATCAAGCAAACATTTGCCCTGCTTTGGTTGTCTCAGCTCAGATAATAGGTTATATCACCACGGTTGATAAGCCATATATAGAATTCATGTCTGTATTGTATCATATCTACAAACTCTCAGTTTGTGTTAGTAAACCCAATACACTACTGACCTTAAATAGTTTGTTCTTACCTCTTGAGCACGGTAGTGGCTCACGTGACCCTTTAGGGCAGAAGAACCCTGGCTGACAGACACCTCCCGTGGTTGTATTGGGACAGAAGCATCCACTTGTATTAGTAGAATTGCAGTATCCAAGAATGCCAACATCAACCGGTTTATCGGACCAAGCCGCTCGTCTGCAGAACCAACCACCTGCACAGTCGCCACTTGGTTGTTCAAGGCCTGCGTTGCCACAAAACTTGCCGGGAAGGCATGGAGTGCAGTCACTGCAAATAAATAATATTTCAAACATTTGCTTTTGAATTGGCAAGCACTAATTATGTCTCAGACGTCTCCTATGATAAGTGTAACGTAGGGGTCTCCTTGGTTTTCAAGTCAATTTCAGTTATTGATTGACAAAAGTAAGCCAATCAGAATTTGTTTCATATGGTCTGCCCCTGAACATTACAGCCCCATGGTATGAGGTACGAATTTGGCTCTACTGGAGATAACTATTCAGTGTCTTAAAATGCTAACTGGTATTGACTACAAAGCAAAGGCAGTCAAAAAGACAAAACTGAAAAACTTCAGTCAAAAGGTGATGAAGTTATTTTTCTTTTAGCAACTTCAAAATGGTGGGCTGACAAAAGATGCTTGTGAGAGACATTAAGTTGTCATGGGCATCTCATGATACTTCTGCTTTAAACCGTTCTCTCCAAACAGTACTGAAAAAAAAATCCTACAAATAGATCAGAAGGCCACACACTAATGTTTCATCTACAGACTTAACGCTGTGTGATAACCCAAACAACGAAACTAGTTAGACTCTGAAAGTGAGAGGTTTAACGGATGGTGCCAAAGAATAACTGACATTACATGTAGAATATAGAGTTACCTTATGTTCTGCTGTCTTGTCGCATTGTTAAAATATCCCTTGGGGCATGGGTTATCAAACTGCGCTTGAGTTCCTGAAGGACAATAATATCCTTTGGGACACTCCAGTAAACATGATGTTGAGTTGGACGGACAATAGAAACCAGCGCAGCACGGCAAACACTCAAACTGGCCTGTGCGGTCATTGTAAGTTCCAGCTTCACATCCCAATGGATAAGAAGTTCCTTGTGGGCAATAATGGCCAACGGGGCAAGGTCCACCTGACTCTGTTACATTTGGTGGGTTAGGAATCTTAGATCCTCTCAGACAATAGAATCCAGGGTCACATAGCCCAGATACGTTCCTGCGCCCAAGCTCTCCGCAATAATGACCTTCCGTGCAATTCTGACACTCATTTTCATTTTTGAGGAACTGCACATCAGAGTAAGTGCCTATGGGACATTTTTCTGGTTCTCCTGTGCCAACAGGGCAATAATGACCTTTTAAACACGGTCCTGAATCTTGACTTGCACTTGGTGTTGCAGATTTAGAACCACGACGACAGAAGTAGCCAGCCTCGCACTGCCCACTTACGCTTGTTGCATTTTCATGAGCACAGAATTTGCCAGAGTCACAGGAACGGCAACCTGTTACAAGTAAATATAATCAGCAAAATTAAATCCTTCAGAAATTCAAATCCGGTTTTTTTGCCCGATCTCCTATTGACAAAGTAGATGCGGATCAACACACTTCACCAAGTGGATCTGTGGGTTAGCTGTTTTGACAATCTTGTGAGAAATCAATAAGTAATAAGAGGACAGATAAAACAATAAAAGAAATATTAAAAGAAATGATGTTAACCTCTTGGCAGAAATAACAAAGAGGTTATTGTGCCACGTGTGAGTGCATGAAAGGTAACAACTCAAACATAACAACAAATGACGGCGCTACAAGGTTAAAGTGAAAGTGACATCTACAATTACTGGCTAATTTTCCCGAACAGCGGCTGGTAATCGAGCCTACAAATGAGGCTAATGGGCCAATACAATGCCAGATTGACCCTTTCGCCTCGTTTGCATGTCAAACGGCTAACAATACCAGATTGACCCTTTCGCCTCGTTTGCATGTCAAACCACTGAACCGTCTGTAATAACTGCTATTGTGACAACACCTTTTGAATGAAAGGACACTTACTACTGACGTTAGCCAGGCCAGGTGAGTCCCCGTATGTCCCCTTTGGACAGGGCTGCCAGTCGAAACCTGTTTTGACTGGGCAGTAGAATCCTTTGGGGCAAGGTTCTGGGTCCTGACTCTTGTCATTCACACAGAAAGATCCAGCTGGACAGTCCAAACAAGCATCTGCGAGAGGATCCTTCATATACGTTCCATCCTAGTGAATGATTAATGATAAATCGTTTAATTCCCAAGAGTAACAACATCAACTTTCTCCTTTTACTATTAATATGCAGCCAGGTGGGGCATAGTGTTCCTATATCAAACTTTCAACAGAAAGGTTGTGTGGATACCTCATCCATAACACGGAGAAATGATCACATAAATTTCACATGAAAGATAAAGCCTGTCTAGAAGGTGAAATGGCTCACCATAGGCAAGTGCTCACCCTTGAGTTCATACCATGCATACTCCCCCCTGGACAAGATGCTAGTTCATCAGAGAAGACTTGGTAGCATTTTGTCAGGTTTCCCAAACAGTTTGCCAGTACCCATTTATTTGTCTGAGTTGTGCGGAGAGAGCTAGACAAAGTGGAGCGTATCTAAGACACAACAATCAAGGCTTTGACCTGGACTTACCATCAGATCTCAAGGTACTCAAGATGACGTCAATAAATTAAATTCATCTACTTCACTTACCTCACACGGAATAGGATTTGGTGTCCTTATAGGACAATAATGTCCCGGTGTGCAGTTTCCTCCAGTGATACCATCCTGTGGTGCTGGATGATCTGCCATTCCAGTACAATAATACCGTGCCCAGCAGTCGCCACTAGGAGCTGTGAGAGCAGTTCCATTACAAAACTGGCCTGGTGTACAGTTTGTACATTCATAAATACTTCTTAGTCCCAAAGCATTGGAAAATGTTCCGGCAGGACAACTTTCAGGTGCAATGGTGCCATTGACACAATAGTGACCTACAGGACATTCTTCGCCAGTGAATCCATCAGTTGGCGTGGGAGTGAACGAGCCAAGTCTGCAGTAGTAACCTTCCTGGCAATCATCTGTGTAGGTAGGCGACGAGCCTGCAAAGATTGAGAAAACACAACTGGATACTTTGTTTGTTTTATAGAGAGAAATGTGATTTACCATGAACATCTACTCGCTATTAACCTTCAATGAGGCATCCCACAAAACTGGTGATCTCTCCCTAGACTAAGTATAAAGGCGTCATGTGCTTATTGTGCTTATTGCAAAGCAGCTGCCCAATACAATGAGAAGCTATTCGACTATGATAATCATATTGCTATCATTTACGACTATGATAATCATATTGCTATCATTTACGACTATGATAATCATATTGCTATCATTTACAGGGAGTGGGTTAGAATTCCAATGTTTTTATTTTTATTTATTTATTTTTTCCTTTAAAATTGTAAGTTTAAATTAAGTAATAAGTAATTAGTCTAAATACCAATTTTATTTATGTAAATGTATTTGTATAATGTAATTAATATAACTCGACTCATTAGCGATCAGCTAGAGGCCTAATAAGCCTCATCTGTTTCGAGTATAAATAAAGTTTTATGTATGTATGTATCATGATGGTGATCAATTGTATGTTATAAGTTACTTTTAATCACATTCATTGAATTGTAGGAGTTAAACTGAGAAAGCCCTCAGGAAAAGAAGAAGAAAGCCAGTTCAAAGATCACCGAGGTAGAAATAAACAGGACTCCAAGAACCAAACCATGCAGAGGAGGAATGAACTATGTATCAATCAAGGGCTTATATAGGAGTGGTTTTATTGAGACACAACCACACTAGCTACACTGTACATTATTAATAGGGATCCTTACCATAGCAGAATTTTCCAGGTGGGCATTTGACACACTGATCTGGGCGGAAAAGCTGGGTACCATTACCATGTGTTCCATTTGGACAACCAAACTCAATGGCAAACCTTGTTCCATTGGGGCAATAAAACCCATTGGGGCAGACATAGCTTGTGAAATCACTAAGATCATCCTTACTGTCACAGTAGTAACCAGCAGGACAAAGTTTACAAGAGTCTTGTTGAACTTCATCCTGGTAATATCCGGAGTGGCACTTGACAGGAGCTGGGCTCCCTTCTGGACAGAAATGTCCATTGGTACATGAAAGCCGCCTATCTTGACGTTCCTTTGGAGGACAGTAGAACTTTGCTGAGCAAAGTCCAGTTGGTTTTGTTAATCCTCGAGTTTCACAATACGATCCTTCAGTGCAGTCAGAACAATTGCTTTCATGGCTGTTCCCAGTGTTATTTGAAAATGTTCCCTGGGGGCAGAGCTCTGGGACTGTAGTTTTCCTGGGGCAATACTTTCCCTCTGGACAGATGTTTCCGGTGATGCCATCTGAAGGCTGTGGGATCTTTGCACCGCTGGTACAAAACCAACCTGGGTCACACTGTCCAGTGACAGCATCCTTCCGTTTACCTTCACAGTAATATCCACCAGTACAGGGAGTGGGTTCGTGGGATCCTTTAGGGCAGAAAAATCCCTCCTGACATTCCCCACCCGTAGAGTTTGCAGGGCATAGACAGTCACCAGATGTAAAGTTGTCATAATCTTGAGGTTTGTCTGTCCAGGCAGCATTGACGCAGAAGTATCCTGCTGCACATTGTCCAGTAGGTGCTGAGAGCCCCGATGCATTGCAGTACTGTCCGCCAGGACAGGCAGTACAATCTGCTAAACTTACACCCTTTGTTGCACCGTTAAAGTAGCCTTTAGGACATGGGTATTGCATAGCATACTCAGTCCCATTTGGGCAGAAATGACCCTCGGGACAAGGGTAGGGATTGAAGTCAGTTGAGTTCTCAGGACAAAAATACCCTGAAGGGCACGTAAAACAAGCGGCCTCTCCTTCATTAGGATTGTATGTTCCTCTTCTGCAACCCAGTGGGAATGCTGTACCAAGTTCACAGAAGTGGCCCTTTGGGCATGGACCTCCGATCACTGATACAGTGGTAGGTGTTGCAGTATCTGAGCCTCTTCTACAATAAAAGCCTGCTGCGCATTCCCCTGTGTAAAAACAAAAGTAACATTGTTCCTGGGTTCAAGTTATTCACAATGAAAACCTGAGACACGTGTAGGGGGCATTACTAGTAAGTGGGTGGACATTCAAGAGTGGATATTTACCATTCTATACATAAACAAACCCTTTTCTTACCTGTTGGTTCAGTGAGATTGGTCTGCTCACAGTAATGGCCATCAGAGCAAAGTGTACAATCGCTAGCTTTCTCTAACTGTGAAACATTCGAAAATGTACCATTTGGACAACCAATGGGTTCTGAGGTTTCCACTGGACAATATGCACCAGGAGAACAAACACCACCTATTCCTGTGAAATTCTGACTGGGACGCGGCGTGTTCACACCCTGCACACAGAAGAATCCAGCGTCACAGCTTCCAGATGTGTTACTTGGAAATGATTCAACTCCTGCTCCACTGCAATACTTGCCAGATGGACAGAGTGCACACTCACTTTGCCGAGCCAGACCCAACTGAAACAATGAAAAATGCAGTGAATTCCAGGAATTACTAAAGGAACTGCGGAAATTTAGAGTATTCAAAAATATACTTGAACAACTGTTCTGTAAATTCGTTTTACGTTTTGGTTAAGTATACATTTCACATTTATGAAACCAATTCTGGGAGGTGTCAGAAATGATTCTGTATTTCAAGCTCCCAACTAAAAGCCTTCGTGAAACTCACCTGCGGATTGTATGTCCCTGCAATACATTTTTCTGGTGATTTTCCAGTGCCAGGTGGGCAATAGTGGCCTCTAGGACAAGACATGGGTTTCTTACTGTCCAGTCCACCCTCGCAGAAGAAACGTGCTGGACATTGTAAACATGCAGCAAGACCGGTAACATTACTGAAAATGGATCACATAAGAACCAAGGATGTAAGAACAAGCAATGGAACCTACATTTGCACCACAACACTTGAGGAACAAAATGCTCAGATAGCTGTTTACTTTGGTTAACTCCAGCAGTTTGACCATAACATATTGTTATGAGGTAAACATATTTTTAATCATTTCAAAGATTGGCTGATAACTATGGAAAAAAGTGAAACAAAGCATTTTGTAACTGTATCATTACTGCAATATTACAAAGGTAGGTCAACAAACTATCGCATAACATAAATAGAAGGTATGGCAGCCCAATGACTACAGGATTGAAGTGAATTTGTGAAGTCACCTGAAAAAAAATGCTTGGGGGGACCCATCCCATGTGAATCAGTTCACCTTGTCGTTTCATACTAACTAAGTGACCAAAGTTTTAAAAGGCATTGAGCTGACGAGTTACTAGGCTTGCCTTTACACCTACTATTAGAAGTCATAGACAATCGAAATGACAATGCACAATGATCCAAATATGTACCAACATATGCCAATGTGTGTTTACCTGTAAGTTCCAGGTACACAATCCTTGGGGATATCTGTCCCATTTGGACAATGAGAACCAGCTGGGCATATGTTACCAGTATTACCATCAAGAGGCATAGGTGTAGTAGCCCTTCCTTCACAGTACCAGCCGGGACGGCACACTCCATTAGGTGCTGTCAAACCATCTCCTGTGCATGAACTTCCAGGATCACATGAAATACACTGTTCCTCTCTCTCAAGGCCAGGTGTGTCACTGTAGGTTCCATTTGGACATGGATTTTCAAATGGTCTTGGTGTGCCCACTGGACAATAATAGCCACCAGGACAAACACCTCCATATGTAATGTTTAAAAGAGAGCCATTATTCTGAAAACAATAGTGGTTTCTTAGTTGCTGTTGTAAGCCACTAGAGCGGCAAATAGTACATTAAAACAAACAAAAACTGAAGTTAAAACAAATGTGGAATGAGTGTGGCCAGGAAGTGACAGGAACACCACTCAGCCAAAGTGTCCCCTAAAGAGAGGTATCCCTTTTCTGTACATTACAAAGGTAGTGTCAATGTATGGGGGGTGGTTAGTTAAATGAAAATGAAAAGCCCCATTGGGGAATGCCTGCAATAACGTATCGTGTTGTAGGTGGCCACTTACTAGAGGTGTACCGATGTAGAAGTTAAATATGGCAGCCATCGATCAACTTACCGGAGTTGGGCTTGGAGACCCTTCTTCACAATAATATCCCGCAAAGCATTTTCCTTCAGTAGCATTCAAGCCTGTCTGTCTACAATACGATCCAGCATCACAGAGTTGGCAAGATGCAATTGTGGCTGTTGCACTGTTTGGGTTGTATTTGCCCTATAAAAAAAATAGCTTTAGTTTGGCTGATCTATCTTAAGGAAAATACCCGTATTCAATGAGATGACGTAAATACAGCCATCTAATATTGAATGAATGGATAAATAAGTATTTAATTTATATGGGTATATATTTTAGCATGTATACAGAATTAGTGCTTTATGTTATACATTACAATTTAGATTGGACTGAAGCTTTAGAAGGGACCGCTATCCAGATATACCAAGGACGAGTCTAGCTCATTATTTCAACAAAACAGTATAGTGGGTTTCTACCCTAGCTAACAGTTGAAACACGCAAAACGCGTCATGACCGCCATAAAATCTCACACTTTTACGTTGCTGGACTCAAAATTGAAAACCTTATTAATTTAATGACGCTTTTCCATTTCTGACATTAAACTGAACAATAATCATACTCACCGGTGGACATGGTGTTGGTTTGATGCTGTTTGGGGGACAATAGTGCCCTGTTAGACATGGCTTTGGAAATATAAGCCCCATTTCATCACAAAAGTTTTTCTCTGTACAATTGGTACATCGCTCTGCTCGATCAGTCTAAAATGAACCAAATGAAGTATTTTACTGCAAAAGCCTCCTGGATTTATTTCCTTTATTCAAACTCGGCCAAGAGAAGGACTTAATATATGGTTCATTGTAATCATTACAGAATTATGTCCATTACAACAACACCAGGGATGGCGCAGTGGTGAAAGCACTCGCCTCCCACCAATGTGGCCCAGGCTTAGTTCTGGCTATAGGAGTCAATTTAGGTTGAGTTTGTTGTTGGTTCTCATCCTTGCTCCAAGGGTTTTTCTCTGGGTACTCCCGTTTTTCTCCTTCCACAAAAACCAACATTTCCAAATTATAATTCGATCTGAGGGCCACAGGTTTGTCACCCCTGTTAATTCGATTATTTACCCCCAAAAAGTGAATATCCAAAGTGAAGTTTTGTTGGTAAAACACTACCAGGATACCACCACTTACAAAAGTAATTTGAAATGTTGTTAATACAAGATTACACCTTACTGTAAATAGTAGTAAGTACCTCTTGATAAGTTCCAACTGGACACTTTCGTGGAAAAACGTCAGCCGCCATTGAGAAGTGGCCTTCAGGTGTGAGATTCTGGGTTGGTACAGATGCTCCTCCTGTACAGTAATGTCCTGGTGAACACGGGCCAGTGGGTTCAGGGTTGGTGTCTCCAGCACAGTAGTATCTGAATAACAAAGTGTCTGTAAGCTCACTGATGTGTTGGTGAGTTAAATATTTAGCCATTCTGGTGAAAATATTAATTAGAGAGCTTAAGCACAGACATTTTTTAGCCAGGGAGGGTAACCGGAAGAAATGTTATTATAGAAGTAACTGTATTCAGTTTGTCACGAGCGTGGAACAAAGGAAAAAATCTGAGTTATTGTTTTAGAGCGCTTTTCACCCCCCACCAATGAGTTGGAAAGCCCTCCTTTTAGTATCTACAACTTGAAGTTACGGACGAAAAGTCGATAATAGGCGCCAAAGAAGAGAACATTAGACTTCCGGTTGCCGTCCATGACTCAAACAAGTCTGTGCCTAAGCTCGCTATTGCCATTACACCTTTATATGTAATATGTCAAACACGAGAGTGTTTCATCTGATTTCCAAACACCGAGAGGAGAGTATGATGCATAGCAGAGTATTTTTGACAAAATTTGAGGTGTTGGAAATTGGATGAAACACACTCTTGAGTGTAAACACACTCTTGAGTGTAAACACACTCTTGAGTGTAAACACACTCTTGAGTGTAAACACACTGTTGAGTGTAAACACACTCTTGAGTGTAAACACACTCTTGAGTGTAAACACACTCTTGAGTGTAAACACACTCTTGAGTGTAAACACACTCTTGAGTGTAAACACACTCTTGAGTGTAAACACACTCTTGAGTGTAAACACACTCTTGAGTGTAAACACACTCTTGAGTGTAAACACACTCTTGAGTGTAAACACACTCTTGAGTGTAAACACACTCTTGAGTGTAAACACACTCTTGAGTGTAAACACACTCTTGAGTGTAAACACACTCTTGAGTGTAAACACACTCTTGAGTGTAAACACACTCTTGAGTGTAAAACACACTCTTGAGTGTAAACACACTCTTGAGTGTAAACACACTCTTGAGAGTGCCAAAGAAGAGAAAGAAGAGAACATTGAATACCATACCCAGGGTCACACGTGACACAGTCATCTGGTTCCTTGTTTCCTTGGGTTCCACTGTATTTCCCCACAGGGCAGGGCTCAGGAGTTTTTGCACCTTGTGGACAATAACCCCCTTTGGGACACAGACCTCCTGTGGGGCCTTCGGGAGGCGCCTGAAAGAAAATTATACAGTTTAAATAGCTGTCAGCTATACATGATTTCACCTGAAAAATAAAACCCAAACAAAAACAACCTTATTTTAGTTAATGCCAACCAGGCTTTAATACTTACAGAAGTGCAAGCTCTTCCACGGCAATAAAAGCCTGCGTCACAAGGCCCAGAGGGTGCTTTGATACCATTACCAGCACAGTACTGACCTGCAGGGCATGGAGTACACTCCTCACTTCTCTTCACCCCGGATGAGTTACCATAGTAACCACAAGGGCATGGCTGAGGAAGGGTAGTACCAGTGGGACAAAAGGACCCCTGCAATTGAAACAAGGAATAACTTATTACACACTTTCCGCTGAGAAGTATTTTACCCTTTCCAAACAATACATGAAAGTATCTCTCAGTTTTAAATGTCTGGTTGGAACAAAAGTTAATGAAAGGCTAATAATTTATCCATGTATTGTGTATATGGGTTACTTTTTGAAGTGGCTTTAAAGTGTCAATGGTTAACTTTACATCACTACATATCCTGGAAGTTCATTTTGGTTAATGGTTGAAATAAATCAAACACCACCCGAATAGGGCTGCACGAACGTATTTTCTCCCATTACACAACACTGAAAAGAGATTAAGCCTGGTTCTCATGTTTTGCCATTTATGTCAGTGGCAGCCATTGGTACTGCTGTTCCAATGGAAACACTGTTGGCAGTGTAACTGCGGCTTATCTCAGTGGCATAATTGCAGGCATGTCAGGGCATGCAAGAAACAGGCTTTAGTTATTTAATGTACTTTTGACTTACCTCTGGACATGTTTTTGGATCTGCCAGGCCTAGCACATCGCAGAAGTGACCAGAGAAGCAAACACTGCAATCCTGTACAGAAACTGCAGCTGACAGTTTTCTGTAAAATCCAACTGGACAGGGATGAGAAAATCTGTAGCCTGTTCCCTCTGGACAATAGTACCCAGGTGGACAAGCATCCGCCTAGTAAAAAGAAAGTTGTTCAAGCTTTAATAAATGTCTTCTGCTATCTTTTATCCAGGGGAGAGACACCTGACACATCACCAGACAGAGCACATGGGTGTTCAGTTTCACACGTTGACAGTTCAACAGTGTTTCTTTACCTTACTCACAGTTTTCATTGTAACAGCCAGTCACAGTATTGCCGTTCTGTCGAACTTGACAAACATAAAGCCAATGATATCACGTTGGTACTTCTAAAGTTCGCAGACAAAGAAATGAGGAGCTTCAGTTACTTGAAACAAGATAATTCTCACCTCTTTTCCAAGCCTGCTGGCTCACAGTAGAATCCCTCTGTGCATTTAAGACATTCACTGACATGTTTCCGACCTTCGTGGGGGTTAAAGGTTCCGTTTGGACACTTGATCGGATAAGCATTCTGTTGGAAAGAAAAATAAGGAATTATCTACAAGTCTGGTTGACAGGATGTCGTAAAGGTTAGCGCACTGGACTCTGGACTGCAGTCCGGGTTCAAGTGCTGACCTCGTGCTGACCTCGTGCTGACCGGGATCATTTTGTTGTCTTGGAATCCTGTATATTTGATTGAAAGTGGTATGAAAGTATGAAAGGTATAAAAGTCAACAAAGTGTACCTCATCTCCCCTGAGGCAGTAATGCCCCCTCCAACAGGCATAAGTACTATTGTGCAAGTCCGGTTTCTCCAGCGTGCCAGGAGGACAGTGTGTCCCAGCTGGGCAGATTTTTTGTACCTATCATCTCTGCCTTGCTTGTGGTTCTACTGTCACAGTAGTGTCCTGCCTCGCATGTTGTACATTCAGAGGCACCAGGACCCTATCAGAGAAAGCAGAGAGTAATCAAATCAAACAGAATGGTAAAACACATGTAAAAAGCACATGGCAGAATCAGCTTAGTCAAATGACATGTTTTTCAGCAAACAGTTGTATACTGATAATAAAAACATGTTACATTTACAAGCTGAAGGTAAATATTACCGAATAATTTGCCAATTCACAAGCTGTCACTTCGTAGTTTGCCAAATTTGGGCAATAGTAGCCAGCAACACACTGCTTGCAGCCATCAAGTTGGTTCTGTAAAAAAGAAGCAGAAATGAAACAATGTTACAAACCAAGTAGTAAAACTGGTCCAATGTTTCTTTTAATGTAATTTTTGATAATTTGGTGTTACATCACGACAATAGGGATCTTTAGATCGGAGCATGAGTACGAGATTGACTACGAGTACCACTTACGAATTTCAAATTTCAAATCAGTCACGTTCCCAGAGTCCTCCCTCTTTTACTGTTGTAGACCAGTAGAGAATGAAGATTGGTGTAAGACGTGTTGATGTAAACCCTGCGCACTAGATTTGAAAAGTCGTACTCGTACTCAATCTCGTACTCGTCCTGCGATCTAAAGGTCGCTAATATCTTCAAGTTGATGATTTGTTCTTTATTCTTGTCAAGAAGGAATAACACCTACATTTTGACAAAAGTTCGCAGCACATAACCTATTCAAAGTTATAATATAACCTCAACGTTTCTCCCCTACGAATCACTTTATAACATGTACGAAACAGTGGCAGCGTTTTCAAATTTAAGGTGTTTGTATGGCGAAAGCAAAACAATACTCCCAGCCTTGTTTTTAAGGAAAATAGTGTCCATATCACTGAAGGATAACATACGTATTCAGCATTGAAACTTTTGACTTGTAGAAGATTGGATTCTTCTTACAACAATGAAATCTTATGATCGCCATTTATAAATGGAGTGTGTGGGATTCTGTACCTTAGCTGATAGCACATCATTGAACGTGCCACGTGGACATTCCCTTGGATTTGTTGTTCCCTGAGGACAGTAATGACCAGTGGTACACGGCACACAATCTTCCTTTCGTTGCAGCCCTGTTCTGTTGTTGTATGTTCCAGCAGGGCAAGGAAATTCAGTGCCTCGTTTGGTTCCTTTTAGAGAAACAAAACAAAAATTACTAGAGCAAATATTGGCATCGTTTAGCCTATATCAATAATTAGTGGGCCAATAACTTTGTAAATCTACAAGCCTGTTTACCACATAGGCATACTGATCAAAACAGGAAAGACATCTCATGGACTGTATTAATAGCCTCGGAGCTCGTCCATTTGTAAATCTACAAGACAACATTTACCACACAGGCTAAGTCTACTTAACCCAGAATAGCCACTAGCGTCATTTATATCCAGTGGGCTATTGAGATAGTGGAGATGTTGAGCAAAAGAGCACATGGCAGTAAATGTTAGTAATAATTATCGTCTTTCTATCTTGTTGGAAAGTAGGCAATTGAATGTCTGCATCTCTTGGCCTACTGGAATTTTCTCACACTTGGTGCTCGCTGCTTGTTTGCTTTGTGTTCTGAGTTCTGATTGGTTCATTGTATCATTATTTCTGTTTGGTTTGGCAAATTGGTTTGGTTTACCAAATCAGTCTAGGAAACAAGTACTAGTTGATGGCGAATTCCAGTCTCTGTAAGCAACATGACAATTATCATGCCATGAAGGCGTGACAACTTTTGGAGTACTTTAGAGTGATCACGCTATTCCTTGATTGGATCGGAATCGGAAACTTTACGAGTCCATCAACAAAGATTTGCCAAAAACGGCACTTGTTTCCATGACTGACAAGTTTTTTTTGTCTTTTGGTTTCATGACAGCCATTAGAAAACTTCTCTCATGAACATCAACGGTTTGGCAAGACTGGCAAAAGCTTGAACATACCACGTGTACAATAGTGTCCAGTAAAGCATAACCCTGATGGTACAGAGACACCTCGGAGACAGAAGTAACCCTTTGGACATATGTAACATTCTTCTTGCGAGATCAAGTTGGTGAGGTTGGTCCATGTTCCTTCTTCACATGGGAATTGCGTAGGACTCAGGGTGCCTCTGGGACAGTAATGACCTACAAGATCAAAACAAATCAAGATAACATTATTATCTAAGAATTTTTTGTTTTTACATGACTGCACAAACATGCACTCCTACAGACAAACAGGTACAGCCCTTACTCAAGAACAGATTCATCTGCTAGCTAACCATATTTTCTAACAAACTGCTCCATTAATCAATTTCATTGACCTTTTGGAAATGTTTCAGCTTTACGTGACATACTTCCCAAAACAGTGAGTGCACATGCATTACCTTTAGCACATTCCTGAGGTGGTTTTTGTATTCCTCCAGTGCCTGCCTCACATGACTGTCTTGCTGGACAATCAGTGCATTCTCTGACATGAGTCAAGTTATGGTAGTCGGTGTATGTCCCTGCTGGACAAGCATGGATGGTCTCATTGGGTAGTGACGACCCAGCAGGACAGTAATAGCCTGCATCACACTTCACTGTTGCCCTTGTCAGACCAGGCTGCGGGCAAGCCTTGCCTGAGGTACACGGTCGGCACTCTGCTAGAGATCCTCTGCGAGATACGGGGTTGAATGTACCCTTCGGGCAGGCCACAGGTTGCTGACCTCCCTGTAAACAGTAGTAGCCTGGTGGACAATCCTTGCAGTCCAGCTGACCTACAAAAGTACAATAACGCGAAGATTACAAAGACTAGCAACACTTCCAAGTGTATTTTAAAATTAAGGGGTCCTGTGCGTTCAGTTTACAACTGATCTTTCAACCCTGATTTAACTTTTTTATTTCCAAGCTCATGATACTAATTCTCCTTTCTGATTCCCTCACATCTCTTTTAATACTAGTTCTGAGAATTTGGTGATACATCAAGACAAATATTTTCTTTATTGTTACCATGTGTTTGCTTGGCAATAAATAAAATTATCAACTAGATGATGTCCATATATCAAATTCACATTACTGGAATCCAGCATTGTTCTCTACCTTGTGCTCCTTGTTCTTCAGTGTAAGTCCCAGCAGAGCAGGGGTGAGCGTTAGGATCTCCGGTACTGTGTGGACAATAATGACCACGTGGACACAGTCTGTCACCAGTTGGATCACCAGCCGGACAATAGTACCCAGGCAAGCAAGCAACGCATTGGTCTTGTCGTTCAAGACCTATCTCCACATTGGATGTGCCAGCTGGACAAGGATGTTCAAACTGTGACCTTGTGCCTTCAGTACACCAATGACCAGGTGGACACTTCAAGCTGCGTACACAACGTTAATGTTACGACGATGACATGGTTGATGAAATTAATATTCAGCAAAGATACAGGCTATTTATTAAAATTGAAGATATTCTATCAAGACTTGAGGACGTTTGGAAAACTAATGCCTTTTCAGAATCCCAAGTTCCCTCAGTTGAGTACAAATTAATCATGTGCAATATTTGTATAAGTAGTTCCTTTGTAAATTAAAGTTATTTAGTTGCTGTGGAAACCATTAGCACATGTCACTTCTCACATTCAAATTCTTAATACAGCACAACCTGTAAAAAATATAAAGCGATACTACACAGGCAACTATGTAATAAATTGTTATATCAAACACACACCTGTGGGCAGGATAACCTCTGGTCCTTGCTGGACAGAAATAACCAGCAGGACAATCTGGACATCCTTCAGCTTCACTTGCTGCACCAGTGATGTTACCAAATGTACCTGCTGGACAATCTACCTCTCGCAGGCCATCAGGGCAGTTATAACCCAATGGACATAAGCCAGATGGTGGTTTGGGAGATGTGTTTGATCCCTTACAAGCATAGCCAGGATCACACTGTGTGCAGACAGTTGCTGATTTGTTACTGTAAGTACCAGCAGCACATGGCAATGGAACTGAGTTTTTCCTGCTGGTTTCACAATAATAACCAGCTGGGCATTCTGTGCAACGGGTTGCAAAACCCAAGCTGTAAGATCCATCTGAACAATCAATAGGTGAGGCTGTAATGTTTGGACAGAAAAATCCAGCTGGACAAGGAGTACAAGCCTAACAAGACAACAATATTGCTATGTTACAAAAAGCCTGAATCACGTTTTACTTACAGTAACGTACTGTAAGTAAGATGTGATCCAGGCTTTCCGTGATTACTGCTCATGCAATGATGCCTTGGGTATGGCATATCTCATAGGGCATCCTAAATAGGTCTTTTGGAATCACAAGAAGCATATTTAATTGTTTCTATTGTAGTATTGTCATTTGAAAGAGTTAAGGCACACAGGTTATGGAATTAAAGAATATAAATGAATGGTTTTCCTTTTGGTAAATGCTTGATTATTTTTGTTTTGAGAACCTTTTTTATTCATTATTTTATTTTAGTTTGAAACAGAACTTTATAGATTTCGTTATTATAACAAGGTTTTTTGGTTTAGGTTTACAAAAACCAATAGGTAATGCTTGAACCCAAACGTTTCAGTCGCTTCAGTTTACGAAAACTTGGAACAACATTCACCATGTGAAAATCCCAAGCAACACAACATAAAGCCTGTGTAATATTGACTGATGAACGGCTTTAACAGACCGACCTTGAAATGACATTGTCTCTCTATAGTCACTGTGGCCAGCTACACTGTTCATCTCAAATTCATCATCACTCAAAATGGCTGTTTTGACTCCAATATTAGAACATGGAATTATATCACGCCTTAGGCCCAGTTCAGACGCCGTACTTCACATGAGCCGAATCGAATTCGATGAATTAAGTTCATGTGAGGTACGGCGTCTGAATCAATTCGGATCGGCTCAGCCGTTCTTCCCGCCTGGCTCAGCCGAGAATAACGGCTGTGGACCGGCTTTGATTCAGACGCCGAACTTCACGTGAGCCGAAACAAATGCATGAATTATTATAATGTATTTTTCAATATAACAGCAATTTTCCCCTATTAATTTAAGTTCGGCTGAATTAAGCTCGGCGTCTGAATCAATTCAGTCGATCTAAATTAATTTGGGTCGGCCTAAATTCGAATTCGATTCGGCTCATGTGAAGTACGGCGTCTGAACTGGGCCTTACCTGATTAGATCTCTTAAAATATCTGAAATTTCAATTGAATGGTTGATAGACAAAAAACAATGTCCTGTGACAATGAGGTTTATAGGTTGTTTATTATCATTTTAATATTTATTTGTTATTATTTATTTAATATAACTGCATGCATTTTATTTTACTGCTGTTTATACTCACGCCAGATTTGGCAGGAGGAATTGCGCTACCCTTTAATCCCCTGCCTCTCTGCTAGCAAAAAATAAGTTGCATTTAAAGAGCATTAGTTTACTTGAAGCTGTTTAACCTGTAATAAAGTTATTAAGCTGATTGCGCCTTTACCATTTACACAGATAAGCAAATATAACAATTATTTAATACGCCAACTTGCTGAAATAACAAATGACAAAAATATCAAACCTAATAGTTAAATAGCATTATTACAACGGACATAATTTAAGCAAACAATAATGCAGTTTATTTATAAGTCAGCGCTTATCCTGTCGAAGAAAATATTTACTTTTAAAGCAATCCAAGAACATTGACCATCGGCTGCATCTAAGTGTCAACATATGGAGTGAAATCAAATGTGACGTAATTGGCCACCAAACTTAAAGTGTGAAGATGTGTTGATGAACGTTTACACTCAAAGTACGTTTGGCTGTGGCTAAGATAAATCTTTTTAACATTCAAACAAATTTAACATTTTAACTTAAATGTAAAAAAACCCCTTTCCTGGTCAACAGTTATGGGAACAAACATTTGTCTATGACACATTCAAACTTTAGACGTTTGATGGCTAATCATGTTATATTTGATACTAACTTTGGTCATGTTTTTGTGTCAAGTGCTGACACTTAGTTGTAACCAGTAGTACATCAACTTCAAAATATAGTGAATAATAAATTTTGTTATCAAGATAACAAGTTTAAGGTATCATGCAGTGCTTAAAATATTATTTATGTCATTGACCTTCAGCAAGGATACGCATCCCTCCCTTAGTCTCCACTGAAAGCCACTGGGCTTATGCACTCTACTCGTACATTGCCTATAATTAGTTAATTTCCTTGGAAACATTTTAGCCTAATAATAAAATAAATGTTCCTCTTATCTTATTTCTGTCTGATCAGTATTATAGGCATTTTAATTTTCAAACGGATTCAGGACTACATTGTAGTAAAACATACCTGAGCGAGGCCAAGAGTGTAATAACCTGCAGAGCATTGTACTTGAAAGTCATCTGTTTTGGATGGACATGCATATCCCGCTGGACACTCGGTACAGTTCTGCTGTCCTCCTTTACTGTATGTTCCATCTGGACATTCCACCTCATTACTGGATGAAGTAATGGGACAACGATACCCTGGAGGGCACCAGGTGCACGACTGCAAAACAAATACAGGTTCAACAAAACAAAAAAACCTGGATACGAGGTGTGAAGCATTGTACAGAAGGTTCTTCTGAATATTAGTCATGTTATATTTGAAAATTCCATGAATCCAAGCTTAGGCTGAACTACATTTTATGGAAATTTTGTCGAAAGTACCAAAGTTTCCAGTTAGGTACATGTACCATTCATTACTTCAGTCTATTGTAAGAACATTTTGAGGTCACAACTACATATCACGTTGTTTGCAACAAAGCTTAATATAAGGTGACGACATACTGTTTGTGATCCAACTGAGTATGTTCCTGGTAGACAAGTGATAGTTTGATTGGTGTTTGTATATGGACAGGCGTGGCCTGCTGGGCAAGGCGTGCAACTGCTCTGACTGCCAACTGAATAGGTACCCTGGAGAGAAAGAAATAGAGAACATTAGACAAATATTGACATTTGGACACTGATTTGATGGATCTGAACTATGATTCACAGCCATAATTTGTGTGGTCAAGTAACGCCTCTCCAACTAATGGTTGCTGGAACCTGAACCACATTCCTCTCCAGAGGTTTATCAAATCACAGTTCAGCTTCCATTTATCAAATCGGTTGGTGACAAAATTCGTTGAAAACATCATGGGCAGCGGCATTGTGTGACACCCAAATAATGGCTGCAAAGTAGACTACGAGATACAACACATCACGTCCTTGATAAAATATAACAAAGAAAACACATACAGGCAGGCATTTGACATTGCCAGTTCCATCTTTGTTTGGACACTTCCATCCACTGGGGCACGGAGTACACCGCTCCTGTGCACCCCATGAATATGTTCCATCGTCACAGTCTATCTCTGTAGAGGTGTTAGTAGATGGACAGTACTTTCCTTCTGGACACACAGTACAAGACTGGTCCTTTCCATCAGAATATGTTCCTAAACAGATAAATGAAATAATTAGTTTGGATATCCACCCAGTAAATTATGAATTGTGGGGAAATTGGGATGGGCTAACATCTCACCCAGGAATAGTAGAAATACTCCAAGTCGCTTTATGAGCACCAGCCAGACGAGCTATTAGTCTTGGAAACTGACATTTGTACTTTAAAGGCAAGAAATAACAAAGACCTTTATGAACCTACGTACCTAACTTGCAGAGCCTTGTGGGTGCCTGAGCAACTGATGGGCACTCTGTTCCTGCTGGACAGTCAGTACAGGACAGACTGCCAGCCTCACTGTATTGACCTGGGTCACATGGGACTGGGAATTCCTGTGGAAAGCATCGAGCATATCATCAGCATCACTGCACAATAAATAAACCATTAAACTGAAAGAAACCACGTGTACAACACATGATACAGCCTATAGTTCAAGCATCAGTTTCTGTACAAAATGTGCAAAATATGATCTGCACATATTGAGGTGAATTGGTGATTAATTTGGAACAAAAATCAAGTGAGACCGTTCTGTGGCTACATGTATTTTCAACAGAAACCACAAATCCCAGGTAATTGGTTTATCTTTATCAATTAATTCTATCCTCCTTACATGATGAAACTAATTGGATGCAAGTACATTGCTTCACACTTTATTTTACTTCTTGTAAGCATGTAATGTAGCTGCCCTAAATATATACTTTCTACTGCAGAGACTTGGCAAAAAAGAGAGATTTGTCATATGCAACACTTTGAATATAATTCCGGTAGAAAACATTCTCCACAATGATTTATAATGTGGTAAGTAATATCACGATTGACCACTGGTGTACCAATCACTGAGTACTTACATCAGTTGTTGGACACTTGTGACCAGCAGGACATGTCAAACATCGCACTGACTTGCCAACACTATAAGATCCATCCAGACAAGCTGTTGCATTTGACCTGAAATAAAACTCATCATTAGTACAATAGGAACAAAACACAGCTAGGATACTTCTGTTATCAACTCATATAAAAGTTTTTTTTTAACGAAACCTTTACACATGAACCAAGACATTTTAGTGAAAATGTTGTGAAGGAAATGATATTACGATGTTTCTGACTTTATTGCTTTACAACTAAACAGAGAGTGATAAAGCCGACAAGTGCGTATCAAAGTAGCACATTATTGAGCTTATTTGCCTTTGCTTCGATCCTCTCAGTGCCAAGCTTAAATTCTACTTATTGATTACTCGACACTAATAATAATGTTAGTTCTGACAATTTGGTGGTATATCAAGACAACATCCACAAGTTGATGATTTTCTATATTCTATATACAACTCTATATTCCAGTTGTTCGAAGGGTGGATAACGCTATCCACCGGATAAATCACTATCCAGTGGACAGCATAGTTTGTTTTGTTAACACTTATCCACTGGATAGCGATTTATCCGGTGGATAGCGCTATCCACCCTTCGAACAACTGGGCCCTGTAGTCTGCTTGACAATTTACTGACATTGTAAAAGAAAATGAGATGTCTATCACTGAAGTTCAAGTAGCAGTAGTAATACTTACTCTGGGTTGGGACACTTGAAGCCTTTAGGGCATTCAGTGCAAGACTCTTTCCCAGTCTCAGCAAATGTTGTGGTGCCAAGTGAACAGCGCACAGCCCATTGCTTGGGTGATGGACACATGTATCCAATTGGACAGTCTGTGCAGTTTGCTTGTCCTCTCAA
Organism: Desmophyllum pertusum; assembly: GCA_029204205.1. Classification (NCBI taxonomy): domain Eukaryota; kingdom Metazoa; phylum Cnidaria; class Anthozoa; order Scleractinia; family Caryophylliidae; genus Desmophyllum; species Desmophyllum pertusum. The sequence goes on from MU827815.1 coordinate 104,282, forward strand.
GGAGAAACTCCCTGCAGCACAAGGAGTAATGGTGGAGCTAGGAGACGGGCAGCTGTAGCCAGCAGGACACTCTTTGCAGGATGTTGCACCCTGGTGGAATATTTTCATTGTTTACTATATTAGTTTCCATTATTTTTTTATACATTCAATACAACTCCTGCAGCCTTCCAAGCGCTTGCTTAATTTTATATGAAGAAAATCTGGCCAAAATCACACCCAAATCACAATCGTCTTGTTTCCAAAGCAAACAAAGGGAATAGGATACACCTTTGATCTGGAATGGCCTAAACAAGGCAAAAAGCTGGGTGAAATATGTTCTGGAAAAGTTCACAATATTTTGCTAAGACTATAACCAACAAACCTTTTGGCTGTAAGTGCCAATAGCACAGTGTTTTGGTGACTGACCAGGATCAGTACAAGCCTGTCCAGCTTCACATTCTGTACAAGATGCATCTCCTTGAAGTGAATAATAACCAGCTGAACAAGGAACTGGAGGCTGGGTTACATTTCCACAACTGTACCCAGCAGGGCAGGGAGCACATCGTGGGATCTGCAAAATAAGGGAAAGATGCTGAAGGCTCAGTTAGGGAAACAAGTACCAGTCAAGGGGGAAATCACGTCTTATTCTTGAGTTATCGAGTTATGACAAACGTTATAAATTGGTTAAATCTTCTTGACCTGTAATAAGTAAAAATCTTCTTGCTGTAATAATTAACATGATGATCATACCTTTCCACCATTATTCCAATACTGTGTAGGGGAACATGCTTGTGGGGACTGACTGGGATCATCACATGAGTGCCCTGCTGGACAAGGAGAGCAAAATGACGCCCCTGTACCAGAATGAGTTCCCAAAGGACACGCATGACAAATACCAACTCCAGGTGGACTGTATGTTCCAGGAGAACACTCTGTCGGTGATATTGGAACAGAACCATTCATGCATGAACGGCCTGCAGGACAGACATGGCAAACGGATGCTCCACCAAGACTGAATCTACCATCTGGGCATTTCTGGTGAAAAAAACAACAACATTATTTCCCATGTAATTTCAATCAAATTAAATGTTTGGTAGCTAAGACGAGAAGTGTCACTCATGAATTGATGAAGCACAGTTGCCTTTGTACTTACAGTACATGTTGTTTGTCCTGATATACTGTATTCTCCTGCAGCACATGGGACAGGTGTGTTGGATGGATTTAAACAGGAATAACCTGCATCACAGGCTTGACATGTAACTGCTCCAGTTTCATTGGAATAGGTGCCCTCTGGGCAGGGTTGAGGAGCATTAGCAGGAGAAGGACAATAGTGGCCAACATCACATGGAATGCACAGAGAGCCATTGCTGTATGTCCCAACCTAACCAATCAAAATGAAAACCCTGTGAGTCAAAACTCAGCTGGGAAAACATAGACTTATATCTAATTTTTTTACTCTTTTCGAATGTGTCACAACAACATCTACTATACTCACAGTACATGTCACAGGTGGAAGAGCAGGATCTGAACAGATCTTTCCAGCTGAGCATGACAAACACTCTGTCGAAGCCTCTGGGGAATACTGCAACAAAAAGAATAATTGTACATCATGAATGTCAAAACAATTGTGAATGATATGATGATGGTGACGATGACGATGAAGACGATGATGAGGAGGAGGGTGAGAATAATGATGGTGGTGGTGGTGGTGGTGGTGCTGCTGCTGCTGCTGCTGCTGCTGCTGCTGCTGCTGCTGCTGAGGCCAATGATGATCATCACAATGCCAATGGTGGTTATGAGAGAACTTTAATGATTTATGGAAAAATATGACAAGAACGACTATGGTGATACAACAGTAGTGAAAAAAAACACAGATGCAGAAGAAGAATGCGATGACTGTGACTGACATTGACCACCACAACATGTTAATGAATAATAAGGATATATAACATTACACATCACATTTTACCTGACCAAACACACACAGCACTGGTGCACTATCTCTTAGAGGGCACCGGCTTCCAGCTGGACAAACTTGGCATGATGACTGCTTGGTGGTTTCAGAATAGTATCCTGGTGCACACTGAAAAAGAGAACAATGTTATTTGTCAGTATATTAAACTCTTGGAATTATACAAAGGATTAAGGTGCAGAGACATGGCTGAATTAATGTAATATATGGGAGGAGTAACAACAATTATGCAATCATCACAATTAACAATTCTATGGAAGTAAATGCAGTGGCAAGACATTTAAACTTTTTAACCAAGTGCTTGTGCCACTGGGTTTGTAAACCCTTAGTCCAAACCCCAGTTGGACAACAAACCAGGGTCTTGAGGTATGTTGGCTGTGTTGAGGAATGCTACAAGGAAAATGGCCAAGCTTGAAATCTACCTTACCTTTCACATCAAGAAGGATAATGACTGTATTGGTGTAAGCTGGCGCATTTTTAATAATTGCTTACCTGAGTACAGGCAGTTCGTCCCTTCACTGAACTGAAATAACCAGCAGGACATTCTTGAGGAGGTTGAGTGGGGTCTGGACACCTGTGTCCTCTATCACATTCCATACAGCTGACAGATTTTGTTTCGTTTGCATAAAACCCAGAAGCACAAGGCCGTGGACTAGCAGTGATAAGCAATGGACAGTAAAACCCAACAGGACAGTCATCACAGGACATGCGTCCTTCAGGAGCATACAACCCTCTGCCGCATGGTACTGGGGCATCACTCTTTACAGTGCACCTAGAGAGGATATGATGGAAGCCAAGTTAAATCAGTGCTATGAAATAATACCATGCAAGAGAAAAGGACATATACAAGAACAATGAGAAAGGGACCAATACATGGAACTGTCAGATTCCTTGATGTCTCGCTCACTGCCATCCACAACTATTGACAAAAACAGTTTATATCTTCTTTCTAACTGTTGTTTTTTTTAGATACAAGTTACACTGATTGTGAATGTTCAGCATCCATGACGTTGTAAGCATCCACAAGGTTTTATCTCACATCTTCCCAAGACAATGAACACGTTTGTGTAAAGGGAAAATGATCACACTGTTATCCTATTGTCAAAGATCGAACCACTTCAAACGTTTTGGGAAAATCTAAATAGTTATAGTAAAAAAATTTACTACTACTACTGTTCACTCTACTGTTGAAAAGGCATTTCTATATCAAGTTACATTTGGTAGTAATACAAGATGCTTGTATAATCAAGCACAGTGAATCGACCTTAATTTTAAGAAAATACTGAACATCAAGTGATTTGGTGATAATACTTCTGAATGAAACTGCATGGATGGACTGTTGGATAATCAGGTGATATCTGTAGCGTGTCTGTGTAGCAGCCAGTCAATACGTATGAATGAATGAATGAAACAATACATGTATGAACTGTTGGATAATCAGGTGATATCTGCAGCTTGTCTGTGTAGCAGCCAGTCAATACGTGGTACTAGCCAGTCAATACGTATGAATGAATGAATGAATGAATGAATGAATGAATGAATGAATGAATGAATGAATGAATGAATGAATGAATGAATGAATGAATGAATGAATGAATGAATGAATGAATGAATGAATGAATGAATGAATGAATGAATGAATGAATGAATGAATGAATGAATGAATGAATGAATGAATGAATGAATGAATGAATGAATGAATGAATGAATGAATGAATGAATGAATGAATGAATGAATGAATGAATGAATGAATGAATGAAACAATACATGGATGGACTGTTGGATAATCAGGTGATATCTGCAGCTTGTCTGTGTAGCAGCCAGTCAATACGTATGAACGAATGAAACAACGCTTGGATGGACTGTTGGATAATTTGTTGACAACCTCACCTATGACCCTGTGGACACAAAATACAATATCGAGCACCAGTTATGTTACTGTATGTGCCATTAGGACATTCTTCTGGCGCCTCCATTCCAACACTTGGACACTTATAGCCCGAATCACATGGTTTACAATCACTCAGGCCTTCCACATCAGAATAAGTGCCGTTAGCACAGAGAACATATGTTGTTAGTCCATTGGATGGGCACAAAGCTCCTTTTGGACAAGGCTGACATTCAATACTCCCTTCTGCAGCATATGAGCCAGCCAAGCATTCTATGGGATGTGTTTTATTTGGACAACTGAAATTGCAAGGCAGGAATGTTCGTAACCAATAGAATACAAAATCGGGCACGTGTGTAATCATTAACTCAAATGTAACTAATATAATAGTGATACACTTGCATCACATGAATGGCTGGTGGCATCCCTGAAACCAATTCCCTATATATGCACTCTACATAGGTTACTTCACATGGGCATCGCAAGGGTTGGGTCTCCTTGTAACACAAAGATTACATAGTGTTCATGTGTACTTGTCACACAGCTTATTTTAATGTAGAGTATTATTATTTTGTTAACAGCAAATGGAGTGACTTAGTGAGCAAGCGAGAAGATGAAGGACACAATCCTCTCCATTCCAATAACTTGTGTATCCGTGAGTTAACATTTCCTTATATGAACAGACTCTTTCTCTTGATGGTTCCTCATAACTGAGTAAGATGTAAGCTTCACTTTCTAAGATGAGATGACGATGTTGAAACAAAGTCCACAGACAGCCTTATAGCGATGTCTTCGCTCATTGTGCAGTGGCAGACTTAATCAAATGGTTTTATAAGTCACAGCACATAGTATACAAAAGCTTTATTTTAGCACGGTGGCCTATGCAGCTCAATGGCTGGTATTACAAAATGTATACAAAACTAGATAATCAGGTGATATCTGTAGCTTGTCTGTGTAGCAGCCAGTCAATACGTATGAATAAATGAAATAACGCTTGGATGGACTGTTGGATAATTTTGTGACAACCTCACCTATGACCCTCTGGACACAGAATGCAATATCGAGCACCAGTCAGGTTACTGTATGTTCCATTAGGACATTCTTCAGGTGCCTCCATTCCAACACTTGGACACTTATAACCTGAATCACATGGTTTACAATCACTCAGGCCTTCCACATCAGAATAAGTGCCGTTAGCACAGAGAACATATGTTGTTAGTCCATTGGATGGGCACAAGGCTCCTTTTGGGCAAGACTGACATTCAATACTCCCTTCTGCAGCATACGAGCCAGCCAAGCATTCTATGCGATGTGTTTTATTTGGACAACTGAAATTGCAAGGCAGGAATGTTTGTAGCCAATAGAATACAAAACTCGGCACGTGTGTAATCATGAACTCAAATGTAACTACTAGTGATACACTTGTACCACATAAATGGCTGTTGGCATCACTTGAAACAATTCTCTACAAATTTCAACAGTTTGTGTAATTTTGTACAAATGCACTCTACACAGGTTTTACTTGATCATGGCAATCGCAAGGGTTTGGTCTCCTTGTAAACACAAAGATTACATAGTGATCATGTTTACTTGTCATACAGTTTATTTTATTCTAGAGTATTATTGAACTGTTAATATTGATTTGTTAACAGCAAATGGAGTGACTTAGTGAGTGAGCGAGAAGATGAAGGACACAAATCCTCTCTATTCCAATACAATGTGATACCATGCTTTTAAATAATGATGATGAATGATGATGATGATGATGATGATGACGTGTATCCATAAGTTACCATTTCTTTATATGAACAGACTCTCTTTCTCTTCCCTCATAACTGAGTAAAATGTAAGCTTCACTTTCTAAGATGAGATGACGATGTTGACACCAAGTCCACAGACAGCCGTATAGCGATGTCTTCACTGATTCTTGACAGTGGCAGTGCTTCATTCGTGCAGTTGTAGTCAAGCAGCACAAAGTATACAAAATAATGCTTTATTTTAGGCTGGTGGCCTATGCAGCTCAATGGCTGGTATTACAAAAACGTTGTATACATTGACATAGCATGTTTAAAAGAAAACTGTACTAAATTGTTTTTAAAATCTAAAATATAGCATCCAAGGCAATCTTGGTGATAATATGCGAGGGCTGTAAATATTTTGTGATTGGACATAGCAGTTATGATAAATAGGGTACAAAATCTCACCTATGACCCTCTGGACACAAAACACAGTAACGAGCACCAGTCGAGTTACTGTATTTTTCATTAGGACATACTTCAGGCGCCTCCATTCCAACACTTGGACACTGGTAGCCTGAATCACATGGTTTACAATCACTCAGGCCTTCCGCATGAGAATAAGTGCCGTTAGCACAGAGGACATATTGTGGTAGTCCATTGGTCGGGCAGAACGCACCTTTTGGACAAGGCTGACATTCAGTTCTCCCTTCTGCAGCATATGAGCCAGCCAAGCATTCTATGGGATGTGTTTTATTTGGACATCTGAAATAGCCAGGCAGGAATGTTCAGAACAAACAGAACACAAAAACAATTTTCTTGACTTGGACAGACGTGGTGCTTGATAAGTGCAGGTGCAGATTCTTTGACCAGTGCTTTGTGCAGGATTCTCAACTCTAGCATTTTAAAAGGCCAGAGTGACGATGTGAAGATTGTAGTGCAGCTACAAACTCTGTCTATTCTGTGACAATGCTTTATATGAGGTGACTACTGTATTGTTAGCTATAGGGTCCTATAAATCACGATATCACATCTAAAATACTGTCCAAATCTGAACATAATCTGACCAGCTTTACAGAATGCTTAGAGCTACATTGCCCTACCCCAATTATATGAAGATTAGTACCGTACCAATAGTAATAATACCAAATGAATGTAAATGTAATGTATATTGGCTAACTCTTCAACCAGCTCGATGTTTTGGGTGATAACATATTAAAGAAAACAAATGGAATATAACTATAGTTTGGAATTGGTGTCATAACTTAATGATATCTGAGTGTGTAACAGTGAGCCAGCTTTTACAAGTACATCGAATGAACAGGATTTGCTGATAATAGGGTACAAAACCTCACCTATGACCCTCTGGACACAAAACACAATATCGAGCACCAGTCGTGTTACTGTATTTTCCATTAGGACATTCTTCAGGCGCCTCCATTCCAACACTTGGACACTTATAGCCTGAATCACATGGTTTACAATCACTCAGGCCTTCCACAATCAGAATAAGTGCCGTTAGCACAGAGGACGTATGTCGATAGTCCATTGTTTGGACAGAACGCTCCTTTTGTACAGGCCGTACATTCAGTACTCCCTTCTGCAGCATAGGAGCCGGCCAAGCATTCTATGGGATGTGTTTTATTTGGACATCTGAAATAGCAAGGCAGGAATGTTCAGAACAAACAGAACACAGAAACAATTTTCCTGACTTTCAACAAACGTGGTGCTTCAGTGCAGATTTTTCAGCAACAAATGTGGTGCTTCATCAGTGCATTGTGCAGATTTTCAACAAACGTGGTGCTTCAGTGCAGATTTTCAACAATGTGGTGCTTCATCAGTGCATGGTGTAGATTTTCGACAGATGTAGTGCTCCATCAGTGCATATAGTCCTCATCATTAGCATTTCAAAGGTCCAGAGTGATGGTGTGAAGGTTGTAGTGGTTACAATCTCTGTCTATTCTGTGCCAACGCTTTAACTGACTATTTATTGTCATAACTAGTGTACTAAGGGTACTACATGTATTAATGGTGCAATTAATCTATAAAATGGATTGCACGTATTTTTCTAAATCACCTGCAATACGTTTTGTACAGCTTACATCCAACGTAAACATCTTAAAACTAAAGCAATATTGTCAGAACTCTACATCATCATGTCACATCTAAACAGCTGTCAGAATCTTGATGTTTCGGATGATAAGAAATAAGGAACTACAGTTGTATTTGGAATTCGTATCAGAACGTAATGATATCTGAGTGTCTTCCAGTGAGCCAGCTTTTACAAGTACATTGAATGAACATGAATTACTGATAAATAGGGTATAAAACCTCACCTATGACCCTCTGGACACAAAACACAATATCGAGCACCAGTCGTGTTACTGTATGTTCCATTAGGACATTCTTCAGGTGCCTCCATTCCAACACTTGGACACTTATAGCCTGAATCACATGGTTTACAATCACTCAGGCCTTCCACATCAGAATAAGTGCCGTTAGCACAGAGGACGTATGTCGGTAGTCCATTGGTTGGGCAGAACGATCTTTTTGGACAGGCCGTACATTCAATACTCCCTTCTGCAGCATACGAGCCAGCCAAGCATTCTATGCGATGTGTTTTATTTGGACATCTGAAATTGCAAGGCAGGAATGTTCAGAACAAACAGAACACAAAAACAATTTTCTTGACTTGGACAGACATGGTGCTTAGGTGTGGATTCATTTGACAGTGCTTTAATAGTGCAAGGTCCTCATCACAGGCGTGTATCCAGGAAAAAAACTTGACTGGTTTACTAGAGTCTGAGCGCCGAATCTATGGAAGTCCGGAGGCAAATGTTTTTAGATTTTCACTCTCTAAAATTATATTTCCCTCGATTTTGAGTCATTTGGAAAATTTGACCGATTTTCGTAAAACGGTGTAAGCCGGTCTGGATCCGCGCCTGCATCAGCAGGGCATGAGAACAGTTGAACTTAGGCCAGAGTAACAGCGTGCTACTATTTAAGGGTACTATTCGTGGTGCAATTCAACAATTTTTCATAATAATATACAAGTATACTTAAATACCTTTAATCATATATAATGCTGCCTGCAATGCCAAATTAAATGCGCTTATAGAGTGCTCAGTATCTTTTATTAGATAGCCCTGATAAATTCAAACAGCTTTGAGAAAGGACACGATATTCAAATAACATCAGAACTCTTACCTGTACCCTGCAGGGCAAATAGTGCACTGTGAGGAGCCATTAAAGCTATAGGTCCCATTTTCACAGGGCACGGGAGAGGCAGCAGGATTAGGGCACTTAAAACCATCTGGACACTGGAGACATGCATCTTGTCCCTCAGAGTCTGTGTATGTTCCATTAAGGCAAGGGACATGAGTGGACAGCTCAGCCGAGGGGCAATGTGATCCAGCTGGACATTGACGGCAACCCAGGCTTCCTCCTGGTCCATATGTTTTAGCCTGGCATGGCACAGGGTCTGCGTCCATGTTGGGACAACTGTAGTAAGACAGACACAAAACAAAGAGACAATTATTGACACTGCAGGGTACCCTTGGGGTAAAACAGTTTTTACTGCACTAGACATTGCTGATTGATATTATCCAGAATGACACTCTCTGTACCTGAATCCTGGAGGGCACACAGTGCAGTTGGTAGCACTCCCTTTGCTGTATGTACCACTTTCACAAGGGACAGGGGATTCTGCTGGAGTTTGACAAATGTAACCAGCAGGACACGCCAAACACTGCAATAGGGATGTGTCATTAGCATATGATCCCGGTGAACAAGGCACATGTTCTTTGGAGCCGTTGGATGGACAGTGAGAGCCAAGAGGACACTGTTGACATTCTATGCTTCCTGATGGTGCAAAGTATCCTTGTAAGCATTCAACTGGATCGGCAGATTTGTCTGTGCATCTATAGAAGAACAACATTTTATTTTATCAAGTTAGTCTCTTTCTTACAAGTCATTTATTACTGACATGCCTTTAACTAACATGCAAATTCTGCTCAATTCTGCTCAATCAACCATCAATCTTTGATCCCTCCACCCAAGGACTGGATGTTCAAACTGGATTAAGTTAATCCACAAAGATTTACGATGGGTGATTTTATCCCCTTTCATTTTGGACTCTGTCTTACTCTCAACTGTGACCTCAAATTTAAGCAGTGATGTGAATATAAATCTTTTCATCCCAGATACTGCTATAGAACCCCAGCCATATGGGGCCTTTAGCCTGAGATCAGGCTCCTGAAGAAAATTTGCGAGCAAAGCGAGCCGTGTCGCTGCAGAAAGAAAGCGACGTTCTCGCCCCAGGCAGCGACTCGGCTCGCTTCACTTGCAAATTTTCTTCAGGAGCCTGATCTCAGGCTAGGGCCTTTAGTTAGTAGCTCATTAACAAACGTTGCTGTGCATTTGTACAGGCCAACACAGATTTCCTGATCAATAAAAATGACATTTCACCTGTGTCCACTTGGACATTCTATACAGTGGGTGGCGCCAGCCTTACTGTATGTCCCATTACCGCACTCTACTGGTCCCACAGCAGGATTAGGACACTTTGAACCAGCAGGGCACTCTGTACAGCTAGTGGCATTCTCTACAATTGAGAAAGAACCATTCGCACAAGGAAGATGGTAGGCAAGCTTTTGAGATGGACACTGAGAACCAATTGGACAAGAATGGCAGTAGGTGCTCCTCGCTGGAGCAAAACTTCCATTACCGCATGGAATAGGATCTTCTGAGTTCACAGCGCAGCTGGAAAAATAAATTTGAGGAGTAATATTAGTTATATATGTCATGGCTGTACAATCTTTTTCTGCTCATGAATTTATGTACATAGAAAAACACTTTATTTTGCTGCTACTCACCTATGGCCTTCTGGACACACAATACAATCTGCTGCTGAGCCCTTACTGTACGTCCCACTGGGACAGTCCTCAGGGGCCTGGGCTGGATTTGGACACCTCTGACCAGCCGGACAGCTCTGACAGCTTGTTTGATTGACACTGTCTGTGTAAGTGCCGTTAACACAAGGAATGTACACTGCAAGACCTGCAGATGGGCAGTGAGATCCTTTTGGACAGGACTGACACTGCAGGCTTCCTGATGGTGCATACATACCACTTGGACACTGAGATGGATCTGCACTTGGATCAGCGCAGCTGAAACACATTAAGGTTAAATTAATAACTAATACAAACAAAGAATTGTTTCCATTAGTTAGGGCTCAAGTCAAACAAGTAACCCTTTCAGTTGAGCTCAAAATATTAATTCTCCTTAATGAACAACAAATGACAGCTTTGAATGTCACCAATAAAATTCTGCTGGTATCTCAAGATCATGGTCCCTAATAATGAGTCTCTTTTAATTAAATATTCCTTTCACCTGTCTGCTTGCAATTGACAATTACAGTGAAGAGCACCCTACCGTTGCCACTCGGCAAAGTTTTTTTATTTATTTTTGACAACTTTTGTCATCTTGTTGACAACATTCTGATGGCTTCCATTTAAGCTAGCAAATAAAATTGCAAGAACTGTGGGAGGCGGAGATGTCAATTGTCAGAATGCGAACGTGGAGCTTGACAACTCCGCCTCTCATAGTTCTTGCATTTTGATTGGCCAGTTGAAACGAAAGCCATCAGAATGACCTTGTTGAGTGGCAATGGTGATGATGATTTCCTCACTTATTATTCTATCGGCAGTTCATATCTGATGTCAATCATACATGCCACTTTTAACAATTTAGATGTTAAACATTTTTAAAGCACTTGACCAGAACTGACCTGTGTCCGCCTGGACACTCAGTACAGACAGTTGATCCATTCTTACTGTACGTTCCATTCTCACAGGGCTGCTCTCCTTGAGATGCAAATGGACAAGAATTTCCTGCAGTGCACAGTCGGCATTCTGTTTGTCCCATAGTGTTTGTGTAAGTGCCATTGAGACATGGCCGAGGACTTGCTAGTGTCACATTAGGACAATAAAATCCTTTGTCACATTGTGAACAAGTAGTTTGTCCATCAGCTGCATATTCCCCAGCGTTACATCTCACTGGGTTAATGGTTTGGTTTAAACATCTGTTGACAAAATAACAATGTTTGCATTATTTTGTAAAATGTACACAAGTTGTATAAATTTTAGTGATAGATTGTCTTTTCTAAAATTCAACTCTTTTCCACTGATTACTGTTTACTTTGTCAGATGACAGCCTGATGGTTAGTGTGTTGGACTCGGATTGAGAGGTACAAGAACTGTAGTGCCTGGGGGGGGGGGACTCCCATATAAAAGTGAAGGGGGTGATCGCAGTACCTTTAGGGGTTCTTTTCAAAATTTCCGGTGATCACCCCCGTCACTTTTATATGGGAGTCCCCCCCCCCCCCCCCCCCGGGCTGTAGTGTTTATGACAGACAAATGAAAAAGGTTCCTGTGAGAGGAACCATGTAGCAGCCTGTACTGGCAAACTGTCAAAGCAACCAAAAAAATTGCTCTACTGACAAACATAAAACAGCGTCACTTACTGATTTCCATGTGGACAGAGAGTACATTCTGCTGCACCTTCAAGACTGTAGCTTCCAGTTGCACATGCTTGGCATGATGTCCCATTATATGAGAATGTTCCTGCCTTGCAGGGGGAACACTTTGTTTGTGAAGCATCTGGCTCATAACCTCCAGGACAGTACTATAAAAAAGTCAAATGTTCTGTTAATTATTTCACTGTCAGCCAGAGGATACATTGCATGTGTACAATCAGAACGACTGGTGCCAAGTATGCACATGTAGTTTATACATATGGCAAACTGGTCCACGATGAAAAGGAGCATTCTAAGATGGACCGCTTACGAACTCATTTCACCGAATTCCTTTTATGAAACATTGAACAAAAGAAAACTGTTTTCTATTTTAAGTAACATTTTTTCTCATGTGTGGCGGACAATTTTGGTTAAACTTTTCGCAAAGTGGCCTGAAAAATGCAAGAATATGATTAGCTTTGGTGCACACACATTACCCAAGAATGGTTGCATTAATTTATCAGTAAATTTAAAAAAAGCCATTATTTTAATAATAACAATAATAATAATAACTTTATTGATCAAGCTTGTTTGGTCCTTATTGGGTCAAGCTGAAGGCGAGGTCCATAAACTTGCAAAAAAAGAACGAGACCAATATTTCCCAATACGGACCGAACAAGCTAGTTCAATAAAGATTTTATTATAGTCGCAAGACTGTTAAGTGATATACCCTTGTTACACAAAGTCGATTTGTTTATTTTGTATTAAGCGTGTCATGAGAATTGCTGATCGAGCAATACTGTTTCAAGCAATGTTGATACACATGTAACAATAATAGTAAAAACTTATGATGGCATTATATGTACTTGATGGTGGTGGTGGCAGTGTTTTGTTAATGATAATGGTGATGAACACACTTATGATCTACTATTGATGGTAATGGAAAGATACATTTAACACCGTGAAATATACCTGAGGTTGCTGTGATGGATCTGAGCACACTTTACCACTGGGACATGAGCGACATACTCCTTCTCCATAATTAGAATAGTTTCCAGCAGGACACAGTGTGACACTTCCTGGTGTGGAACAATCATAGCCAGCGGGACACTTTGTACATGATATTGACCCAGCCGTGCTGTTTGATCCTGACTCACAACCCTGTCACACAAAACAAAAAAATTCAACTCTAACATTAGCTCAATCATTAACAACAACAGCATCTGATACCACTACAGGGTAGTAATCGAAATGTAGACCCCCTGTGGTCTGACCTCTCATAAGTGACCACTTCCCATAAGCAATCACCTATTGTGTGGTTGCTTGCGGGCCCGGGGGTACTCCCATATAATACTGTATATCCTATACCGGAAATGTGCCGCCCAATTGGGTATAGGATTTCAAGCTACAGATTCATAAACAGGGTATGGGTTTTAGACTCGACGCCGTCATAGACTGGGTCCCTGACATTTTCTGCAGGCCTGGCTGCCATCCAACCTCGCATCCGACAAAACGACAATGTTGACAACAGATCACTGTCAGGAATCAAAATTCTGACAATTCATGTCATAAACAGGGTAGGGGATGTGCAAAATGTTTTGTCATAAACAGGATCAGGGTTTAACAGCCTGGACAACACACCACTACTCACTCTCACTCAAACTTGGGTTGATTACCCCCCCCCCCCCTCTTCCTGAGGGAGACATTGGGGTTTGCGGTATTGCGGTTCTGAGCCATTTTTCTTACGGTTTTATGGTATTTCCGATCCAAAACTGCGGTATTGCGGTTTCATTGGACCCTTGGTATGACGGTATGCAGTTTTCTAGCATTTTAGCAGCGGTGTTCAGCGGTGTTCGGTGTTCGGTGTACGGTATTTCGGTGAGGGAAATTTCCTTACAACATTAATACGAGAGAGGATTTTTCTCAACTTTCAGCCCCCAATGCCCCCCCCCCCCCCCCCCTCCATGGGCTTACTGGAGGCTTGACTTCAGTAAGTGTAAATTATGTGATTTTTCTTTGTGCAAGGAGAAGAGGTACCCATAGTCAGCTTATGTTGTATAAGCTAATCAGAATTAGTGGTCAGTGCTACATGTACAAAAGTTGTCAAGTCAGCTTGTAAATTGTTCTCAGAATATGTCACGTTACTAAGCATTATGTGGCTTTTGAACATTGCAAGTACAGTAAATAGCCAGTAAATCAATTATTGGGGACAGCATTCAGACTGAGAAAGATGTTTTGTTCTTCAGTTTGGTCAAACAAGTTGCATACCTTTCAAGGTCTTTCAACAGTCACAAATTGAGTTAGTGACTTCTGAAATAGTATACCAGTCACAGAAGCTAATCTAGTGAGCTGATCAAGGTCCATTAACATCTAGCTGGCGTTACCAGGCAGGAGCTAAATGTTAACCTTGCTAATGGAAACAAAACTGTGTGAACAAATAAATGAACTTACCGTGCAAGCTGACGAATTAATTGAACCGAGGTTTGAGTTCTGTGTTCCTGCTGGACAAGGCTGCCGTGCTGTGTCGTTTCCCAGGCAGCTAATAACAATCATAATATTGAGAGTTTAATAGTGAAACATCCAGTCCAATTGAAATAAAAACAATATATTATGCAACCACTTTGAGCTGATAATACAACATAAGATCAAGGTATATAAGTTAGTGCATGATCGATTTGACGTTTTGACAACAAGTAAAGGTTGATGTAATCGACATGTAATCGACATGTAATGTACAAGTTCTTACTTCGAAAGGTTTCCATTTGGATCTCGAATATGATGGTATAATCTTCAATGTATTACTACTCATATGAAGGATTGTTTAATACTTACAAGTGACCAGCAGGACATTGAACGCATCCAGCCACAGAATGCCAATATTGTCCCGCGGTACAGTTGCTTTTACTACAAGAACATTCCGTCTCGCAATCGCAAGCCGCTCGAGCGAAATCTACGAAAGAAAAGATCAAAGTTGTAATCCACGAGTGTAATAAAAACGTCTCCTTAAAAAGAACACAAAAGATGGGGCGAAACTTCAAGGATAAGTGGTTTTAATCTCACCAGTGTAGCTCATAAGAATTAAACCAAACATCACGAGAACGCTGGCCTGCAGCTTCCCGCTCAAAGATGTATTGCAGTTTAACATCGTTAAAATCCACATTTTAAGAGCTTGTTCCTTGAGTGAGGCGAAAGCCTCGAAGAAACCGTACTTGTAAAGTTGTCGATCGCACCAATATTATTGCTATCCGCAGAAATTCCAGCTGCACTTAGTTGATAAATAAATTGACATGTTGAACGAAGAAGTGTTCCAACAACTCAGTCGGCGCTGATTCCACACGAATATAAGTCGTAGATTTCCACACAATCCACAGTATCGAACTTGACAATTAATAATGAAGTGACTTCCTTGATTATTTGATAAAATATTCCTCAATTAGAAGATTCTGTTCTGCGATGTTTTGTCATGAAAATTTGTTCTTTGCGCGATCACGTTGATTACACCGCCGTGACGTCACGTCTAAGCCGTCGTCATGACAGCGAACGATTTGTTTGTGACAAACTTTCCGCGACTTTTGCAATGGAAACGTTTGGATTGGCGGAGAATAGAAAAGCATCGTGAAAAGGTCGTTTCGATAATTAACTCCATTGTCCAGTGAACAAAGTAAGTCAAGTTGGCTTGTTGGCACTAAGGAAGTTGGTGATTGTTTGAAAGAAACAAACTTTTGAGCTGCTCGGAGATTTTGGAATTCAGCAGAAGGCCGAAAATTGTTTTGGCTACAAGGGCTGCAAACAGGCAAAAACGCTAGCGAAAATGCTGTTTCACCATAAAACTGGCTGAAATTTGTTCCGCTCTCGCGCAACCTCGTAAAAAGGGTTGGATAAAATGGGCCTCTCTACGGCGCCGGTCAAAGAGGCAAGATAACGTGTCAGACAAAACCGTTCACAAAAAATTCAGGGATAACTTTTTTAAAATTTCAAACAGGTGAGTACTGCCCCATGCATAATATTTAAAACAATTCACACCGCAAAAAATCTCACCGGGAGAGATTTTTCTTTTCCTTTTCGCTGAGTGGGAGGGACGTCGGAGGACGTGGGGGGGGGGGGGGGGGGGGGGGAGGGGGGTTACATAACAGTGATGAAGCTTCGTCGCTACTAGTGTTGTAGTCGTTGCCAAATTTACATCGCATATTTTTCCAAAATTACGCGAGAAGCAACTGTTTGTAATTTTCTCATTCATAGGAGAACCACAACTTCGTACGTCAGTTTTTTGTTTCTTTGTTTTTGTTATTTGAACAGTCTTGCAGTGTACCAAGAAACCTTTCAGTTTTTCATCAACGTTAGTTTACTGACAAGATTCAGAGAGAAATTCAATTTACTTTTGTTCGAGGGAGGGGGATATTTGTATTTTAAACTTCGAATTTGCAATACACTACTCGCGAGCGGAAATTAATTAATAATTATACAAATGAACGGCTCTAGTGCCATAGATAAACCTATAGAAAGAGAACGAGACTGAATTTTCAATTATATTTATTTAACATATCACAGAAATTACAAAAGAATGTTGATTTTATAAAGTATATTACGCCCAAGAGCCCATTCAGCATGTGACAGCTGGCCCGCGGGAGGAAGAGAGACCCTGGGAACGAGGTCGCAGCTGGCTGTCTTGAGGACATTAGCACCAACGCGGAATCAAATTTGACTGGAGCAGATCAGAGTAGTTTTCTGGACGACATGCAAAGTTCCCATTTTAATTGATGGCGAATACATCCTATATCTTCGAGAGGTGCTTTTTTCAGTTTTTTCAATTAGATAATTTTTCATTCGTTTATAAATAAGATTAGAATCAGTATGTTGGACTGATTGCACCGACCGTATCAGTCAAGTCAAGTCTTTCAGTATTGCACGATCAGCCGTGCTGTTTGGGAATCAGATCAACTCCACTCCAGACTTCTGTATGCAAGTAGAACTTAGTATAGCCAAGAATCATGAGTACAAATTTCAGTAACGAATCATCCAACTCGCAGAACGACACTCAGTGCCACTTTTTCGATGACTCCTTGTCAGTGAAAATCGGCAAAATATTTGCGTACTCTATTATTTTGCTGTGTAGCTTGGTTGGAAACGCTCTTATAATCATTATTGTGTACAAGCGCGACGAACTGAGAAAGACGATTAAATTACTTTATCGTCAATATGGCGATTTCCGATTTCGTATTTCCATTAACAGTTGTTCCAGTTAGCATGGTCATGATAGCTACTAGTTCTCATCAATGGCCCATCCCTGGTACAGCAGGATTAATCCTTTGCAAGCTAAAAAGCTTTCTGGAGGCTGTTTCAATTACTGTGTCTACACAAAGCCTTGTTTGGATCGCTGTAGATCGGTTTGTGGCGGTGGTGTTGCCGATGATGAAAGTTCATCTTATCTCGTCCAGATTTCGCGCCTTTGCTATCGCTTCCACCTGGATCGTGGCGATGGCAGGAAATTCTGTTTATTTATATGCGTTGGCCGAACAAAATGTCATTTGCAACAATTTCTACAATACTTCAAATTTAACTTATACAAGAGTGTACACCGCCCTTTTTCAAATTACACCTTTGGTTGTGGTGACCATTTTATATTGCGTCATAGCAGTGACTCTACGAAGACAAGACAAAGCTCTTCAATGCAGAGCAGTGCATCAGAAAAGATGAAAGAAAACGGCGAGCGATCAAAATGAGTCTGTCCATCGTGGCTGCATTTTACATCTGTGATCTTCCAATGCTGCTAGTTGCTATTGTTTGGGAATATTTTGCAGTGTCTTGTTCGCTTTTAAAAGTGTTAATTATTTTGCTTCTGTTATGCTTTATTTAGCCTCCGCAATCAAACCCCATCATTTGTATGACATTTGTTCAAAGTTATCGTCGTGGCTTGAAAGACATCTTCAATTGGTGTTGTAGCAAACGGTTAACAACGAGCAACATGGCAGAAACGAGCGCCAAACGAGAGCAAATAATTCTTCAAGAAATCAGAGTAATTGGGATCAGGAGAAAATCTCGGCGCATTTAACGAGTCGGAAAGCTAGAAAGACAGGGTGAAACTTGTTTTTTAATCATTTCAAAATTATTAATTATTATGCCAGTATCAGCCCCTTTTTCGCTTTCAAAATTACGTATCTATTAAACGGCACGACGCTGACAACGCGGTTAATTCATTTCCTTCATGTACGGCTGTCATGACTGTTAGTGTTTTTCCTCAGTTTTTATGAGGAATTAATTTATTCCTTGCAAACTGCAAAACGCAAAAAACATTTTGTAGTTGTAAAGTTAAAAAATTCAATAAAAAAAGTGATTTGTATATACATGTAAGGCTAAAAATATATTATAAAATTATTAAAACCGAACGTTTTCATGACTAATGTCATCATCAGGGAAAATATTATAAGAAATCAATAAAAAAAGCTGACATTAAAAATAGCACTTTTGTTGAATGTGGTCAAACTATAATTTATTAAAAATTCTATATATTGACATTTTTAGTTTATTTGCGCGCTAAATGAAATCTGTTGTAGCTGCAGAAACATGATTGTACTGAGATGCACTTGCTGGCCGCCACACAGGTACAATTGTTGACTTCAGAAACTAAAAAATAACACAATTGACTGACAGGTGCCAATCATCGCACAACAACTCACTGTACTCTGACCTCCCAGTATAAAATATAATTTGTTTACTGAAAAATAAAAAAGTTTAATTTCCCTTTACTTGAGGGGGAATATTAACAGTTTTCAATTATGAAATATGAGTTCATTACAATCACAAAAGATTCTGCCTGTTTGAAATTAAAAACAAACGCCTTGAGGGCGATAGCAAAACAAACTTCCATTGTACAGTAATTGAGTTCTCCGGGTGATGACTTTCAAATTTTGATTGCTTGTGGAAATTTAAAAGTTCATGTTCAGTTCGTGAGAATATTTGATTTTATACCATGACAAGCATTCAACTTTTAGGTTGTTTGAGGTTTAATGGGAGGAAATTTGAAATAATTTCCCATCCATTCTCCACTCATCCCATGTGCCACTGGGGTGAGACTGGGAACGAGATAATCTCAAGCGAGAGACAGGAGACGAGACAGTTTTTTTGTTGCTAAGGCAACGACAAGAGCCACAGAACTGAACAAACATGGCGGCTCCCCGTCATGCAGAAAAATTAATTAGTTTTGTAATTAACTTATAATTATAGCTTTTGCCGTACTCCACTCTGTTACCAGAGGTTATGAAAAGTGTGCGTGGAAGGATGAGGTGACAAGATGCACGAAAAGAGGGGCAGTTTAACTTATTACCAATTTCATTTGCCCCTCGATCACACGCCAGAAGTAAACAGTAGAAAAGGTTCAGTGTTTTATGAACTGAAAACAACAATTTTGTCCTGTGGATTTCAACGATCCCGACATGATGTTCTTAACGGAGGAGTTAAGTTTCATTAGGGCGTCCTTTTTGGCTTTCTTCGTTGCTTGAAGTTATTTGCTTTGTCTGTGATCAACAATATCATGACAAGGGATTATGGAGGATGATCGTGCGTGCAATTATTGATGTTCTGATCTCAACAGCTGATAATTTTCTATGTGATATATTTGTCAGGATAAAATATATGTTGAATACTCTTGGTACTGAAAGCTTGTCAGGACCAGGGTAGTCTGGTAGTCCCTTTATACGTGTACGCGGGGTGTCTAATCGAACTTTCAGCAATCAAACAAAATCGAACACAATCGTTCGATTGTGTTCGGCAATCGAATATAATCGAACTCACAAAAAAAATTTGTCAATCGAACACAATTTGTTTGATATCGAACTCACACAAAACTAGATGTTCGATTATGTTCGATTACTGAACGCAATCGAACACCAATCGTTTGATTGGTGTTCGATTGTTTTTTTGTTCGATTAGACACCCCGGACATGTAGTATCCATATAAAGCTACATGTAGTTATAGGTTTTACCTGTAGTACACTGAAAATTGTTATTCAATCTCTGATCCAGGAATCAGCTGACAGAGTTGAGAGTCGAATGTAACTCCAGGAAACACAGTTCAATCCAGACCATGCAGTCAGCAAAGTCACAGCTGTGTATCTATCGACCCAAGACACTCACAATCAGAACTCACGGTACCACTTGTTTCCAGCCTGTTTTAACTGAACTAGGGTGGTGAATGGTAAATTTGAGGCTTCTGTGAGATGGCGAGACTAGCGTTTTTCTCTGCGAGACGATACTTTTTGAGTTTTTAGATTGCAAGACCAAGATCGAGGACACAAAAAGGCTTTGCAGAAAAATCGAGATTACGAGACGTTCAGAACCGCTCAAACGAGACTGCGAGACCCGTGAAATTTGACTAAAATTTGCAAGACCCATATTTTTTTAAAGACCATTCGCCACCCCTTGAACTTACTTTCCTTAACCCTATTCAGACTGGCTTTTTCAGAACTAGGGGCGGGGGGGGGGGGAGGGGGGGGGGGACAGGAGCGGATCCACCTCCCCTCCATTACTCCAAGATTATTACAGCTGACAACAATGAAAACTTGCAGGGTACATACAATGCAGTACATTCAAAACTGTTTCTTTTGATGTTAATGTAACATTACGTCATGACTTCGAACAGCCGCTGTCTTGGGCCCACCATCTTTGATTTCTTTATTTTTCCAATTTGTCAGAAAAACCACCAAAAATGACTCGAATGTAATCAACACCAATCATCTAAAAAAGGTAAAAGTTATTGCAAGAAAGTTATGTTTCTTATTTAACAAAATATGGTTGCCATGGTAACAGAAAGTTCCATGAACAATGACATGTCATACCAAATTATTCCCAGATAAATTTTAGGCGAAGTCTTAAAGTTTGATGGCTTTTTACTTGAATATTAAAAAAAGTTATAAAATTAATGGTCAAAATCCAGGAGGGCATACCCCCCCCGGCTGAATAGGGTTATTAAAATGATTTTATTATCTTCCTTGCAGCATATTTTGGTGGGATCTGCATTACGACGACCCCATGCAAACTGAATACTCTCCACTAGACTACCAGAGTATGCCCGATGTCGGCAAGTCTCCACGACAACCCTTTAGACCAAAAATCTTCATGTACAGTTTACAGCTATGCTTCGCGTCCTGTCACAGCAAAAGAAACAGCCGCCACACCTCGGAAGACATACAAAGTCAAGGTACTGTGGCTTTATTGAACTGTGGGCACAAGACGTATTGATACTTGCATCATGACATTAACCAGAGGCCTGATACCTGTCGGACCACTAAATGCTGAATGTATTTTTCCCATTATTAAAAAAAAATTATATTACTAGCTCCTCCAGCTGGGCAATGTTGTTAGTTTTGGTGTAGAAGCTCTTTTTATCATTTCAGTTTGTTGCGAATGTAAATCAGCCTCATCTTGCTTCGCTGTGTTCAGTTTCATCAACTTCAAACATCCAAGTCATCATCTTCTCACAAGTCATCAAACAAGCAAAAAGCGTCTCTGTGAAAATACGTAAGTTTATAAGGATCCAACACGGATCCAATGCGGGTCCAACACAGGTCCAATATGCGTCCATCCTGGGAAACCATTTGAGGGTTTATTTTCCAAATTTCTGGGTTATCAATCCCATACTTTTATATGGGTGCCCACTCCCCCCATGGTTTAGGTAGTTTAGGTTGGATGCTCTACCATTGAGCTACATAAAAATAAATTAATACAGGCGTAATGTTTATACTTTTAACAGGTAATCTTTTTGATAATATTTTATAATGTTATTGTGTTTTTATGTTAACAGGTGATGGACTACCGATTTTTTAAAAGTGGCCCGGTTCCTAAACAGTGAGTAGCGATCATGAATCCCATGCCTACCCCCCTCTAATATTTACCCAACTTCAGAATATTTTGCTGCCAGATGCATTAGGTATGCATACAATTCATTTATACATTTGAAAGGCAGCACAGCTCATAATCGACATGATATTATCAAGTCTGTTTGTTTGTGAGCCAGTCAATCGCCAACCTTGTTCCCAGGGTCTCTCATCTCCCCACCCGGTGCCCTCTGGGGTGGGGAGATGAGAGACCCTGGGAATGAGGTTGGTCAATCTCATTTTTCTCATTCTTTGACACATTGTGGTCCATAAAGTAACATTTCCTGTAAGTTACACTTCAAAAGTAACATGACATTTGCTTGTTGCAGAATACCTCCTCATGGTGAAAACACTTCATGGTTTTCTAACTGGAGCCCGATACAACAGGTAACAATGTGTCCATATCTGTAAACAAAGTGAACTGACACGCAGTTTGTTTATCAAGCCGAATATAAATATTTCTAATTTGTTATACAAATTATCAGCTGCCATTTTTTGGAACAGCAGCAAACTTTAAAACGGCTTATTCAGTTTTCATTTTCTTCTAGATTTATATATTTGCCAAACAGTTTGCAGCGTGAAAAAGTTACGGACTAATGTCAAGAAACTTTCAACCTCTCAGGGTTCTTATCAGGACATGATAATGATAGTTTTTGTTTCAGCAGCTGCGAAGTGAAAACTTCCTGCACTGTTCCTCTCTGGAGCTTTAGAACTGAGAGATTAGGAGAGCAGCTACATGTAACCTGTAGCCTGAACCAGCCGTTCGATACTGGATAGAGGGGAGCGACGCGGAAGGAGGGCGTGCGCTAAGAGCGGCGAGGAGAAAAAACACGCGCCCGCTTTCGTCGACTTTCGCTCTGAAAAAAGAGCGCCTTGATCGCAGGCTAGGGAACGGCGGGAACAGAAAAACTAATACCTTCCGCTTTGTTCCCAAGACATGGGTGTCATTTTACCGATTATAATTAATCCTATTCCATTGCTTCTTTGCGTCAGATTCTTGTACTCCAGCGCGATGTCTAATTTCCCTTATTTTCCCTGCTCTAGTCTGAGACTTACCGCACCCACGAGTAGAATAATTCCCTGTTCCATTGTTTTTCAGGGCCAGATACTTGGATTCACGAGCGCTATCTAAGTTAGGAGTGTATATTCCCAAGCCTGATCTCAAACTCGTTCTTCATCAGAGATGAATTTGACGGTAAGAGTGATCAAATGGTACTAACCACAAGCCACAACGGCGACGGCAACGAGAACGGCGCTAAACAATAGTTTTAATTAGCAGTACAATAGCTATGCACGTGCGTTTGAATCTCGGTACATTTCTTAGCCGTTCCTCTGCCAAAAACAACAACGTGAAATCACCAAATTCTGTGTTTTTTGGAAGATTGTGATCCGCAACGGCGAATTATTCAAGTTTCTCTTTGGGTTTGAACGCTGCCTTTACATATTCAGCCTGAGGATAGTTCTGACACCGATAGACAAAAACTGAATGGAAACTAGAGATTCGCGAGATTCTGAAGTAAAATATAAATTCGTCTTTTAATGGAGGTTTGTCCTCGGCTATAAACTGCAGTGCGCAGTTTAGTACATGTACATGTAGTTACAGTTATCCCGCCGTGTTCATGGGATAAACTTGCATCATTTTCCCTTTTAGTCATCTCTTCGGCTCCGCTCGGCTACTCCGCCATGTCTAACAAAACGGTGCTGATCACGTGCTTTCTGTTCAGACGCACGTGTTTTCTGTTCAGACGCACGTGTTCTCTGTTCAGACGCACGTGTCTCCTTGCAAACTTTTCCCGCCATCTGATTTGTGGTCAGCATGAGGGGATTGCCAGAGCATGTTTGATTGGGAGAGAAGTCGTCTTTTCTTAAATCCTTTACGACGAAATGACCCGCCCATTATAACTAGATTCAGAAGCTTGTGATTTGCGTTTATTTTAACGCCTTCGCCACTTAAACCGAGCTACAGATGTACCAGGCAAAAAACATGTCATGAGTGATTCCTGATAAAATCATTGTTTAATGTTTTTAAACTCTATTTCAGATTCCGATGCTCGGAGCATTTTTTCTGACTCGTCTGCAAGAAGAACTGATTGTACCAGAACAAAAAGAGGAACAGGACGAGAGAGCGTTCTCAAACACGCGCAGCTAATACAGACCCTCATAACCTGAGCATCAAACACTGGCATACCGCCGAATGGAAAAACAGACAGAAAGCCGTGTAGAGAGCCAAGAGTACAGTCAGCGCCATTAAAAATAAAGGCTATCAAGGCTTACTACTATGACTATGGCAAGAAAATAGCCTCGCGTATATAGCTATTTAAAAAAGGCCCCGTACACACTAGTGCGTTTTCGTTGCAGCATACATTTCGATGCGTTTTCGCCTATCGTCCACACTAACGATCGAAAACGCATACATTTGAAGACGCTGTCCAGAGTGGAGACATTTGAAAACGGAGCTACTATCGTATTAGCGTGGTCAGGGAAAACGGAAGTGCTTCCCGAAAACGCTGGGACGTCATGTAACATCACAAACCGAGCGCGAACGCGTCTACTCTGTCGCATGCGCAGATTGACTGATATCTAGCGTTTTTAACTTGTGGACGGGTAAAACGCTGCGAAAAACGATAAGTGTTGGATGCAAAAGCTTTGATAAAAACGGAGCGTTTTGCGAAAACGCATTAGTTGTGGACTGGGCCTATATTAAGTGGCATCGATAATACAAAGTCAGAAGAGGGGACGTTCGATGGGGTTCTAGGACGGAGTCATGATTCTGTGTCTAAAGTCTTTTGTGTAGGTGTATATTGGTTTTAAGGAAGTGTTCGTATATATGGTATAATAATTTTGTAAAAAAAAAACGCATCCAACATGGAATGTTGGTCTTTCTTCTAGAGAAAACCGAAATAATCATCAAAATAACTGGATGTTTTTAAAAGGATAAAAGCAGTAGAGATGGGGACGGGAAGAAATGCTAACTTTGCATATTAGACTGCGAGCAGTCTCTATTTTTCGCTAAAGTTACGTGAGGCAAGACGCGCGATTTACGAGTGGCGCGACTCGTGGCGCGTTGCAACTCTGTAAAAGTCGCGCCGTTTCGCGATCGACTGTACTTTAGCGAAAATGAGACTGGCTCGCAGTCTAAACTTTGTACTTTTCGACAAAATGTCTCCAAGTTGTTTTTTATCAGACGTGTCATTGTTGCCTTTCTCATTCAAGCTGTGGTCCTCACGACACAGCTTTTAGCGAAAGTAGAGAATGCTCGCATCTAACTTTGACTTTCTACACAAAAAGTCTCCAAGTTATAACATGGTAATTTCCCACTGTGGTCACGTCGCACAGACTTTGTATTCCATTTCCTCGTAGCATGATGAAAGTGAAGTGGTTGTCCCATTTTACAGATTTGTGTGAAAAACGTGCGTCCTACAGGTAGTCAGAACCTAGCTATGGCATTCCAAAGTTTGTTTAAACATGGGTGGAATTCAAGAAAATCAGCTGTTTTGTAAATAAGGATAAACACCATGGTTCATTATGACGTATGTTGACAAAAATTGGTAAGGTTGTTTTCCGAGCGAGTGTTTCATTTGTCAGAAGCCACACCGCAGGGTGACCCAATAGGCGTAAAAAAACTACCTTAAGGATCGCTCTAAACTGTACAGAACATTAAGCTGTGACACAGGCCAAAAACTAGAGCGTGACGGGGCGACCTGGCTGAAACAACTAGCGTTGACCACGCGTGGCTGGCTCATCTACAATGACCGTAACTAGCGTGACCACGCCTGGTAAATAATGTGCTCAGCTAATTGCCTAACCTAAGGGTGACCACCTGGCTCGACTAAAATAAGCCTAAACTAGCGTGAACCACATGGCTCAACTAATGCCTAAAGGCTAGTCGTGCTGACCACCTGGACCGACCCACAAGGAAGGCTGCTTTGTTTTCAATTGCGCTCGTATTTTGAGATGTCTTCTTGATAAACCCTAGCCTCAATCAAACTGCTCTTCTATTGTGCTTTAGGATGTGATCCAAATCTTCTTTTTATCTTCAATAAGATAAGATAAAAGAAAAGGCGCTGGTTTGACAAGTGAAAGAAATCTAAGATATTTAATGAAATTCACAAGATTGTCCCTGCAGATGGTCCATGAAGGCCGGGGAACTTAAATGCCCCGTTCCGAAGGGTGTCAGGCTGTAGCTAAGACTTAAGCGATGCTTGAGAGTAAAATTACAGGGATTGTGAGACAATGTTTGTGTCGAGTGAAGAATGCCAGAGTACCGGGCGGGGAGGTATGGATAATCCTAGGTAGAGACGCCAGGAAGGAGTGTACGGATCAGGGTGCGCTGCTGCTGTGAAATACATACATACTACTTTAAATTGAAGCTTCCGACATCTACAAGTCAGGCTTTTTTCGCTGGTCTTTGAATCCAGCGACCCAGAGACCCAGGGTCGCTGGGTCTTCGAATCCAGCGACCCAGAGACCCCGGGTCGCTGGTCTTTGAATCCAGCGACCCAGAGACCCTGGTTCGCTGGTCTTTGAATCCAGCGACCCAGAGACCCGGGTCGCTGGGTCTTTGAATCCAGCGACCCAGAGACCCAGGGTCGCTGGCGTCTTTGAATCCAGCGACCCAGAGACCCAGGGTCGCTGGGTCTTTGAATCCAGCGACCCAGAGACCCAGGGTCGCTGGGTCTTTGAATCCAGCGACCCAGAGACCCAGGGTCGCTGGGTCTATGAATCCAGCGACCCAGAGACCCAGGGTCGCTGGGTCTTTGAATCCAGCGACCCAGAGACCCAGGGTCGCTGGGTCTGTGAATCCAGCGACCCAGAGACCCAGGGTCGCTGGGTCTTTGAATCCAGCGACCCAGAGACCCAGGGTCGCTGGGTCTTTGAATCCAGCGACCCAGAGACCCAGGGTCGCTGGGTCTTTGAATCCAGCGACCCAGAGACCCAGGGTCGCTGGGTCTTTGAATCCAGCGACCCAGAGACCCAGGGTCGCTGGACATAGACCCAGCGACCCAGAGACCGCAGGGTCGCTGGGTCTTTGAGTCCAGCGACCCAGAGACCCAGGGTCGCTGGGTCTTTGAGTCCAGCGACCCAGAGGACCCAGGGTCGCTGGTTCTTTGAATCCAGCGACCCAGAGACCCAGGGTCGCTGGGTCTTTGAATCCAGCGACCCAGAGACCCAGGGTCGCTGGGTCTTTGAATCCAGCGACCCAGAGACCCCAGGGTCGCTGATCATAGAATCCAGCGACCCAGAGACCCTGGGTCGCTGGGTCTTTGAATCCAGCGACCCAGAGACCCAGGGTCGCTGGGTCTTTGAGTCCCAGCGACCCAGAGACCACAGGGTCGCTGGGTCTTTGAAGTCCAGCGATCCAGAGACCCAGGGTCGCTGGGTCTTTGAATCCAGCGACCCAGAGACCCAGGGTCGCTGGGTCCTTTGAGTCCAGCGACCCAGAGACCCAGGGTCGCTGGGTCTTTGAATCCAGCGACCCAGAGACCCTGGGTCGCTGGGTCTTTGAGTCCAGCGACCCAGAGACCCAGGGTCGCTGGTCTTTGAATCCAGCGACGCCAGAGACCCAGGGTCGCTGGGTCTTTGGAATCCAGCGACCCAGAGACCCAGGGTCGCTGGGTCTTTGAATCCAGCGACCCAGAGACCTGGGTCGCTGGGTCTTTGAGTCCAGCGACCGCAGAGACCCAGGGTCGCTGGGTCTATGAATCCAGTGACCCAGAGACCCAGGGTCGCTGGGTCTTTGAATCCAGCGACCCAGAGACCCAGGGTCGCTGGGTCTTTGAGTCCAGCGACCCAGAGACCCTGGTCGCTGGGTCTTTGAATCCAGCGACCAGAGACCCAGGGTCGCTGGGTCTTTGAGTCCAGCGACCCAGAGACCCAGGGTCGCTGGGTCTTTGAATCCAGCGACCCAGAGACCCAGGGTCGCTGGGTCTTTGAATCCAGCGACCCAGAGACCCAGGGTCGCTGGGTCTTTGAAACCAGCGACCCAGAGACCCAGGGTCCGCTGGGTCTTTGAAACCAGCGACCCAGAGACCCAGGGTCGCTGGGTCTATGAATCCAGTGACCCAGAGAACCAGGGTCGCTGGGTCTTTGAGTCCAGCGACCCAGAGACCCAGGGTCGCTGGATCTTTGAGTCCAGCGACCCAGAGACCCCAGGGTCGCTGGGTCCTTTGAAATCCAGCGACCCAGAGACCCAGGGTCGCTGGGTCTTTGAATCCAGCGACCCAGAGAACCAGGGTCGCTGGGTCTTTGAGTCCAGCGACCCAGAGACCCAGGGTCGCTGGGTCTTTGAATCCAGCGACCCAGAGAACCAGGGTCGCTGGGTCTTTGAAGTCCAGCGACCCAGAGACCCTGGGTCGCTGGGTCTTTGAGTGCAGCGACCCAGAGACCCAGGGTCGCTGGGTCTTGAATCCAGCGACCCAGAGACCCAGGGTCGCTGGGTCTTTGAAACCAGCGACCCAGAGACCCAGGGTCGCTGGGTCTATGAATCCAGTGACCCAGAGACCCAGGGTCGGCTGGGTCTTTGAGTCCAGCGACCCAGAGACCCAGGGTCGCTGGGTCTTTGAATCCAGCGACCCAGAGACCCAGGGTCGCTGGGTCTTTGAATCCAGTGACCCAGAGACCCAGGGTCGCTGGGTCTTTGAGTCCAAGCGACCCAGAGACCCAGGGTCGCTGGATCTTTGAGTCCAGCGACCCAGAGACCCAGGGTCGCTGGGGTCTTTGAATCCAGCGACCCAGGATTCATAGACCCAGCGACCCTGGGTCTCTGGGTCGCTGGTTTCAAAGACCCAGCGACCCTGGGTCTCTGGATCGCTAAATTCCAAAGACCCGCGACCCTAGGTCTCTGGGTCGCTAAATTCAAAGACCCAGCGACCCTGGGTCTCTGGGGTCGCTGGATTCAAAGACCCAGCGACGCTGGGTCTCTGGGTCGCTGGATTCAAAGACCCAGCGACCCGGGGTCTCTGTGTCGCTGGTTTCAAAGACCCAGCGACCCTGGGTCCTCTGGGTCGCTGGACTCAAAGACCCGCGACCTGGGTCTCTGTGTCTCTGGATTCAAAGACCCAGCGAACCTGGGAGTCCTTGTTCGCTGGATTCAAAGACCCAGCGACCCTGGGTCTCTGGGTCGCTGGATTCAAGACCCAGCGACCCTGGGTCTCTGGGTCGCTGGATCAAAGACCCAGCGACCCTGGTTCTCTGGGTCGCTGGTTTTCAATGACCCAGCGACCCTGGGTCTCTGTGTCGCTGGTTTCAAAGACCCAGCGACCCTGGGTCTCTGGTCGCTGGACTCAAAGACCCAGCGAACCTGGGTCTCTGGGTCGATGACTCAAAGACCCAGCGAACCTGGGTTCTCTGGGTCGCTGGATTCATAGACCCAGCGACCCAGGGTCGCTGGGTCTATGAATCCAGTGACCAGAGACCCAGGGTCGCTGGGTCTTTGAATCCAGCGACCCAGAGACCCAGGGTCGCTGGGTCTTTGAATTTAGCGACCCAGAGACCTAGGGTCGCTGGGTCTTTGAATTTAGCGATCCAGAGACCCAGGGTCGCTGGGTCTTTTGAATCCAGCGACCGAGAGACCCAGGGTCGCTTGGTCTTTGAATCCAGCGACCCAGAGACCCAGGGTCGCTTGGTCTTTGAATCCAGCGACCCAGGCGAGTTATACTGCGAGTTATTACAGCGAGTTGTATTCCGAGTTACACTGCGAGTTACACTGCGAGTTATACTTTGAGTTATACTGCGAGTTATACTGCGAGTTACATGCGAGTTATACTTTGAGTTATACTGCGAGTTACATTGCGAGTTACACTGCGAGTTATACTTTGAGTTATACTGCGAGTTACACTGCGAGTTATACTTTGTGTTATACTGCGAGGTATACTGCGAGTTTATACGCCGAGTTATACTGCGAGAGACCCAGTGTCGCTGGGTCTGTGAATCAAGCGACCCAAAGTCCGTGCTATAGACTGAAACTAAAAATTAGATTTAAAATACCTATCACTAGAAGATACCGTACCCATGTATGGAGGACTGCTTCCCTTTAATAAATCCTCTCTTGATACAAAAGGTATTTTGATTGCCGATATATGGTGATATACTATTGGACATATCTCAGTACATACGAATTGGGAAATTTAAAATCCCTCTCATTTATTCTTAATGTAAAGCATATGTTGTTTGTTGTGTTGTTCTGAGCTGCAGTAGTGTTTGTTCAGTCTTGGTTGGGTTTCCTGGGAAAGAGGGCTCAAAATATTTGACAATACACGCCGTTCAATCCTTTTAATTTCAAGAAGTTTATTGCATATAACTTTCATACTAATACTCTATTGTTAGCTGTGTATGATTTGCATCTAATATTGTATTGCTGAATTTCATAAGAAATAAATTTCTTTGATTTGTGACTGTTGGTCTAAAACGTCACCTCGCTTACATAGCTTATGAGGCCATGTGGATGCATTTTAATATTACTATTTTCACTTAGAAGCTTATATTTGCAGCCAATTATTTCATCGTGGATAAAGAAAAAAGGCCTTCTTGAACTACAATTTTTATTTTGATCAATTTTACGAAAATAAAAGAGCGAGCTTTTAATGTAACATCGATAAGCAATGCTACAACATGATTTGTTTAAAAAAATTCCTCCCGCGATTCAAATTATCACATGCTTACAAAAACATATAGGCTCGATATCCAGCCATTTTGTGAGTCCCCAAATACGGCTGTATATCGAGCCGAACAAAAACAAAGAAAATAAATGTATCAGAATAAATATCCGTTAAAAAATATCATTACTTTAATCACAACCTTTCCAGGTCTTTACAAGTAAATTAAAATATTTAGTTGTTCTTCGCTGTTTGGTATTTTGCCGTCTTCTTGATAAACCCAGCGTCAATGAGACTGTAAGCCATGTCTATTATGGTGGCTCCTTAGCTCTGTAGGTTTGTATTCCAGATCTTCTTTGATCTACAATTAAAGAAAAAAAAATTAACAGCTATCCAGGGGACTGCAACATTGAGTACGACAACTTTTAACGTGTGTCCACTATGTGCAACATGCGCGCAACAATTTGACACACATATCATCTTGCAGCCTGCTGGAAAAATTATTTCTAATTATGTATTTGTGATAGACGCTGGAGTCCAGACCAAGCGGTTCCGGGTTCGAGTCCTGTGTGCATGGTCAAGGCCAAAAAATCGAACAAAAACATGGAACAAACCACTTTGTTAGGCTTCATAACCATTTCTCTTTTGAACTTGGGTAGCAACGTCCGCAACGTTGCAGCGTGTGGCCAGATTGGTTGAAATACTTCCGTGCATTGTGGCACTGTTTGTCATCCCCACCCTCACACACAGTTTGCACGACAAAAAAAATGAGCGCCTTATCGAAGGTTACGATGGATACAGCTAAGGATCCGCTTGGACCTGGTAACGAGTCGTTACCTTGGAGTTCTGGACCTTGATCTCTTTGCCAACAGTTGGTAGAATCATCTTAGCTGAGCCGTCAAACAATGCAAGTACTCTTAACCCAAACTTGGGGGCAATCCTTGTTGGTACATTATAACCTGAAAGAGAAGCAAGAACGTTAAGGACGCTATAAATTGCATATTTTGAAGACGTTTGTGGTCAGCAGTTTTTCGTACCTGGCGGGAAATGCGAGACTTGAAACACGTGACATTATGAAAGGAGCTATGGTATTTTAAGTTCAAAATCAACATCAAATTGAAAAAAAGCCGAAAAAATAATAGTTTACTAAGGTAGCAAAACACAAAAGAGGTGAAAATAAACCCAACACGAACAAGGATTGTTGAGGATGGAGAAGATTAAGACGGATTGCAAATTACAAACTTGAAAAAATTGAGGCTAAATTTTTCAAGATACACAAATAGTGACGTAGCTCGACAATGCGTATCACCAGTGCCAGTCCCAAAACTAAACGATCCGCGCGTTTGAATGAAAAATCGCTAAAAAAAAAAATAGACAACGAGCACTTAATTGAAACTCATGATATTATAACTTACCTAGTGGCTTAAATTCTTCATCCAGGATTTTTGCCATTTCGTGCGCCCACATAGATTCAGTGACCGAGATATATCTGTTACCTGAAAACACAAGTACAGGAAATTACACGCCCGCCGGTGTTTTAAATATACAAAGTGATTAGTTTCTAATGAAACTGTGGTGCTGCGTCGGCGGGCAAGTGAAACACTATGTTGATTATCAACTCAGAGTTGATAAAGTGTAAATTAACCGCCGTAGCGAATTTCTAAAAGCTGACGTTTCGAGCGTTAGCCCTTCGCCCTTCCACTTTGCTCCGACGAAGGGCTAACGCTCGAAACGTCAGCTTTTAGAAATTCGCTACGGCGGTTAATTTACCTTTATCAAACTCTGAGTTGATAATCAACATAGTGTTTTAAATATACAGTCGAAGCTCTCGTTAGCGGACACGACTCCGCGAATGAGAAAAAGTGTCCGCAACTGGAACTGGCCGCTTACGGGAATGGTAAATACAGAGTTTGTATGAGCTAGAGCTCAAAAAGGGTTTTGTCAAGGCGGCCGAAGGGGGGACTGTGCAATAATTATCAGGGAGGGGGGGGGGGGGGGGGGGGGGGGGGGGGGGGGGGGGGCGGGAGGGGGGGGGGGGGGGTTGGAAAAATGGGATGTGTGGTCTTCATTCATGTAGGCCAAATAGGTAAGGTAATAACCCCCCCCTCCTAGAAGGAGTTGGAATTAGTTATTGCCCCCCATCATAATCAGGCCAGAAAATTATGTATCGACACCCCCCCCCCCCCCCACCCCACAGTATACCACACACCTTTATACAAAGTAAGCTTTCTACATTTCTTCTCTAACACGCACTAGTTGGTGGATTAAAATCTTATAACAGAAAGAAGGAGCTCCTACTGCATGTTTAATTGTTGGACTTCCGCGTCTAGAAACAAACATCACCTCCATGTCGACAAGGTTCGAACAGAACCATAGAAAAAAAAAAAAAAACAGAAGGAAAAGGGCTATGTGTGTTTATTTTCAGGTCCGGTGGAAGGCTTTGCTACACACTCACAAAAAAAAAAAAATTTGGGTTAGTGAGCGTTTAATGTCTTTCCGAAGGGCCGGAAAATTTTTTCGGCCGCCCGCACGCTTTATAAAATAGGTTATTGGAATTCGCACAATGCTAATATGTATTTTAAATAAAATGTTAAGTCCTACGTCGCCCCCCCCCCCCCCCCCCCCACCCCCCTCCTGTGAATGACTTTATATTTAACCTAGAGCCCCCCCCCCCTTTCTCCTTCGCTTTGATTTTACTTTATGCCCACCCCCCTCTGGTTTTTCAACCAACCCCCCTCCTGGTAATTATTATTGCACAGTCTCCTAAGTAGAGCTGTCTGCTTACGAGAGTGTTCCCGCTTCACAGAGCTTCGACTTGTAGCAGAGTTTGTATGAGCTTAGAGTTCAAACGGGGTTTTTGTCAGGCGGCCGTAAGTAGATCTGTCCGCTTACGAGAGTTGTCCGCTCACAGAGCTTCGGACTGTCAGTGTATTATTATCCTTATCACTCAGCACATTCTACTACATGTATAAGCCCTTATCAGAGGTCTATTAAACCTATGCCTTTACGCTACAGCCCAGCGAGCTGTCGTTCGCTAGCGGTTTTCCTTACGTAGTGATCCGATTTCAAATGTTCAAGTTATAATCACTTGACAAATTATTCATGTCGGTGTGGTTTAAAATGTTGTTTTTGATTGTTCTTACAGAAGCTTTAGGTGACGTCATTGCCGTTATGTGTGCTCCTGCGACATCTCTGACGTCACAACATTGCATAAGATAAACCTTGGAAACCATTGGCACTTCACGTTGAAGAAAGAACGCCTGTGAAACTAAAACATAGGTCCGCAATGTGTAATGAGGCCAGTGTAGAAATTGGTGCATAAAACGAAAATCCTAAAAAGGTAGCAGAATCCATTTATTGAGGAAGGGGGGGAGCATTCCCCATCATTACCAGAAGCATCCCATGACATATAGAATGTCCTCCAGGGTCTGAGGTCGTCCACTCTCTCCCCCCCCTCATGTGATAAATCCAGCTAGGGGCATGGGGCTGGACTTGCCCTACCGGTCAATAATTTTCTCTCTATCCGACCAAATGGTAAAATTATTTGAGCAAGAAGGGACCCGCGCACATAAAGCTTAGTAGTTAATCATTTAACAAGGTTAAATATGTACCCTCCATGCTTGTTACCAAAATTTTTGATCCATTGAAGAACAGGACTTCCAGGATTAATCCGAGGACAAGATGGCTACACAGCTCAAACTTCTCGTCATCTGTAAACAAATAATGATGATGATTCTGCCAGATAGATTGTTCCTGATCTCTAACGCGCTATTTCAACATTACCTCGGCTGCAGGTTTTTTTAACCTTCAGCCACCTCAAGCACTGAAGTAAGGGAGTGCTATCACATTTTTGTTTGGGGGGGGGGGGGATTTATTGAAACTATATACTACTTTTATTTTTTCATAATTTTTGTCTTAACAGGGTCAGAATAGGGAAATTAAAATCTTTATGGCACCACCAGACGACATTTAGTACACAACTGGTAAAAAAACTCTATAAGGAAAAATAATATGCTTGACAACATTATAAGTTAGCACGGCCACGATTCCAACAAAACCTGGTAAGTTTTTGACTAGTTCCTCTAGTGCAGCTTTCTCAGCAAGGGTCTGCCTCTTGTTCATAAGGAGTGGTTCCTTCCTCTAGGGCCCAGTACTGCCTCAGTGAAGACTTTTCCCTTCATCAAGGTCTTCCTCCTTCAGGATACACAAAAAATACACAAAAGAAAACCCTTAGCTGTTTTATAATCCGTATCATAGTCTACAATTAACTGATTGAGAATTATTTCTTTTCTTTCCACATCATCACCCAAAAATGGCGTAGTGCGGTCATTACAGCAAATTGGTATTACTGTGGTTACATTAATGTGGTAGTGCTGTAGGGTACATCACATTTTCACTCACTGAGTGGGGGTGCTCAAGGGAGAGTCTGCCTCAAGTAATAGCAATAATCTGATAAAAATTGTAAGTTTGACTGGCTGGCGAATTTCTTTTCTCTCCAGGGGTGGGGTGGGGGAGTAGTATTTTACTATTCTGTATGGGTATTTTTGGGCGCATGGCTTTCATTTGCTCCTCACTGGGGTGTTAGGCCTTGTATCATTAACATGGGCAACTTGGTTCACTAGCTGACCAATACATGTTTTCCCATTCAAATAGTATTATTATTGTATTTCACAATTAACTATATGCTGTGCCCTCAGTTGGCAAGTGACCCTTCCTAAAATATTGAAATTTGGAAATTGTGCAAAATTTCATACCTATAAAATCCTTCGCATTCCCCTGTAATTAATTTTGTTTTTATTGAGTTTAGCGATAACTCTGAGATAACAATCTCTTACCTAACAGATTGCATACCACAGAACTTGTCAACACGACCCTTTTAACCCCAGCCCTTGGTCTTGGCGCATGCTTCAAGCACATTTTTAGTTTCCTTCCACTGCTGGTCCTATAAACCCTCCATCCTCATCTGTTGGATTTGTAGGCAGGAAAGGGCGACACCGAGGCATACATGAATCTACAGACAGTGCAATCTTTCAGCAGCCGCTAACAGTACATGAAAAGAGGAAAAGTCATGTAACATCGTCATAATTTTATGCTAATAACAAGAGGTAAAGCCTCATCCACTCATCATGCTAAAACAGCTATAATTACAATAATCATACATAGTGGGAGAGAGCGGGGGGGGGGGGGGGGCGGGGGGGGGGGGGGGGGGGGGGGGGGTGGGGGGGGGTGGGGGGGGGGGGTGGTGGGGGGGGGGGGGGGGGGGGGGGGGGGGATATCAGTACCACAACCAAACACCCAACAGAGAATGTACATGTATATTTGTCCAATTGTGTCATTATAACCTTTTTATAATATTTATTTCACATCATTGTCTATAAAAAGAGTTGATGGGACTCATGCTGGGATATTCACATGTCCTCAGAAGACGCATGCAACACACGACAAAACTTCACAACATTTAACAGTGGGCGTGCACCCGTGGACTCGGCGGGGGCGTGTTTGAGGCACAGTTGCCTAATGGTAACTAAGGCATGCTGGACTCTAGATTGAGCAGTTAAAACCTTCTAATTTTCATTTGCCAGTGCTTATCAAACAGACCACCCTCCATACTTTGTTTTAACAGGGCTAGGAAGCATTGTTAAGAATGTGCCAATTACGTTTTTTCCAAGAGGTAATGTGGGGATTCAGAGCGCTCGGCTTGGATCTATGTTCTAAGTGGCTTCATTACAGTGTCTCTGGTCAAACCTCCAGGTGGGATGTCAGCATTATGCTACACTCGATTTCAGGCACTTCAAATGAAAACGCTTGTGGCCAATGGAACCGGTTGCGGAACGGACTTTTAATCTTTTTTCAACCCCTTGGCGAGCAACCAAAAATATGCAAAGGTTACAAAAAAGTGATGGGGATTTAATGGATTCTGAAATTGGCGGTTATATGGACAAGCCCAGGGCATTCGAATTAGTGGCCTCTAATTTCTGCACGCTTAGGCATAAAATTCGTAACCATTTGTCACGTTGTGCTGAGAGAAATGGAGTCACTAACATCAGAAGAAACAAACCTTATAACAGGGACAGTATATAATATAATATAATCCCGGTACAATCGTAAGGGGTAAGTGAATGGTTTTTTCTCTCTTTTTAAAAATAAATGGGTCTTCGCAAAATTTGTAGTCAAATTTCATGGGTTCCTTCGCAGTCCTCGCTTTTTGAACGATTCTGCATTTCTTCACAATCGTCGATTTTTTTGCCAAAGCTGTTTTTTGGGAGTCTCGATCTTAGGTCTCGCACAATCTAAAAACTTAAAGAGTCTCGGTCGTCGCCAGAGAAAAATGCTAGTCCGCCTCTCATCTCCCTCTCTTCTTCATCGCGCCTTCTCGCAAAGTCTTCGAATTTACCATTTGTGCCACCCTATTGTATACAAACCATCACCCGCATATTAAGACTTTAATTAATTAATTAAAGTGATATAAATACCAGAATAGAAAAACGTTTTACTGTGTTTTTTCATACAGTTATGGTAACACCAACGTAAGTACAGTTTGGGGGAGAACGAGCCGACGGCGACCAGCAACTTTTGAATTCTCCCAAACTTCCAACGATGTGTTGCCATAACTCTATGGAAACACAGGGAAAAAACGTTTTTCTAATTGTTTTTTCTGAAAAGGCACTACAAGGCATAGAGTTTACGGGTAAATAGTTTTTGAGCCAAATTCAGAGCGCGGCGTTAGTAATCTTGTTTTTATTTTTATTAAATGTGAATTAATATAAAATTGATCTCACGTACTCAATCCGATGATGTCTTGTCCATTAAAGTCTCCGCTCCAACTAGTTCCAGTTCAGATACTGTGCATTCTGTGGCACAGACAGCCTCAATGTGAAGGAAAACAATGGAGCCACTTTCTTTCTTCTCGTTGGCAAAGACTTCTAACTCGTTCCACGAACCGTTATATTTCTCTCCGGCTTCGAGGCTAATTTTCCCGGGGGGACAAAAACATGGCTTGCCAGTAAAAACCCGAAGGCGCCTGTCACTAGAAACGCGAGAGGAGACATTCGAAATTTCCAGAACCTAAAATCGTCCTTTTAAAACACGCCTGTGTTCGATTCGCCTCTGCCTCAGTGAGGAAGCATATTTTTTTAGACAAGAGTGAAAATAGCAAAATGAAAATGTTTTTTATAAGTCTTAGTCTTACTTATCATATCGTGTCGATCGCAGGAAAATGTTGTGTGAAATGTTTCCGGCTGCGAATTTTTTCCTCCACTTGAATTGAATATGCAAAATATTACCTAAAATTCTGGATTGGTTAGACGCTTTGAGATTTAACATGTACTATGGGGGGGAGGGTGTACTCCCTCCTTGGAGTAATGAGAGCGGGGGGGTATATTGAGCGGGTCGTCGGGGAATGAGGCGGCGGGCCAAATATACCGTTTTGCGTCTAAAGTCTTGAAATGGGTATGTTTTGTGCAACCTCTGGTCCAGAATTGTGTATGGTCGTGTTTTTAAATGTCTGATTCCTGAAGAAGTGGTACACATTATCCCCGAGCCAAAATTATTTCCCTACCACAGGCTTTTCCCCCAAGCTCACGGGGATATGAGTAAACGGTTGAAAATCGGTTGGTAATGCGAGAATAAGCAGCGAACGAAAAATGATTGTTAGGGTAGACGATGAACTAAAATTCCAAAAAATTCGGCTGAAAATGGCCAACTGATCACGGTCATATACCCGGAGAGTTTAAAGTTTTCGTTTGAAAAAAGGCTTTCCAAAAACAGCTTCTTGTCTTGTGGCTCTTCCCCGTGAATTCCAAGCCCGACCATCCCCCTGCCCCCCCCTTGGCCATCCCCCCCCCACCCCCCCCCGGGCATTTGGTTTTTCGGGCATTTTTAAAAACTTTTTCCATCCCTAGGGTGGGGCATTTGTTTGCTTATAACCAGGCTAGGACCCGGGGGTGGGGCATTGTCAAAGGCAAACGCGATCTTTTTCGTATTTTTAAAAGGACGTACAACACCGTTTTGTTGTTTTATTTAAAAAATTTTCCTGATTGCGCCCAGATAGGAGAAAAATAGAAAAACTGAGTTGATATTAAACCTCGTTTGAGTTCCGCGGCACTTTTTTCAAGTGGTAAGCCCGTAGCCCCTACTCCCCACCCCACCATGTGCAAACATTTGCACCGATCTCGGCTTTCCCCGTTCCCCCACCGTGCGAATCCAAGATGTCATATCAAGATGGCGGAACCGAGCATTCGACATCAACGACCATTTTGCAGTTGTAATGAACAAAATGTTCCTAAAAAATCATGATTAACAGGTATAAATAAAGAGCTATGTATTTGTGAACAATTATAGGTGTCCATCATTAAATATGTTCTGCTTGGAATTTAGATTTTTAAAATTCCTCGATCCTCTCAAAAATGTTTTTGAACTTTGTCCCGTGGGTCGGGGGGCATTTTGCACTGGCTTCCTGGAACCCCACCGTGGGGATTTTGTGCATGTAAGCTGACCGCCCGACCGTGGGGCCTTTTCCAACCTTCTGACAAAAAAATGACAAATAGCCCCGACAAATGCCGGGGTGGGGGGGGGGGGGGGGGATAATAGGGGGGGGGGGGGGGGGGGGGGGGGGGGGGGGGGGGGGAGGGGGGGGGGGGGGGGGGATGATGTCAGTCGGCGGGCGGGAGCGGGGCCTTGGAATTGACGGAGGCCGGAGCCTTATTATTTCGAAGGTTTTTCACACACGTAATAAAAGGCTAAAGAAATTTCCACTTATACGTTTTCGTGTATTTCAGGAGAAAAACACGAACTTCATTTACAAAATAATTTAGGCCTTCTCTTCTAAAAACACCTTACAAGAAAACGAAGATAAACGTTTCCCTCCAGGCCAAACTGGACGTAGGGAGGATGAAAACACCCAGAACCTGGTGGAGTGATTTTTATTCAACAGCCTGGCTACAAAAGAAAGAAACGTGTTAAACGCCACAGCGTAGAGCACGCAAGTCACGTTCACAACTTGAGATAGCTTTCAACTTGCGTTATGGTGGGCCTTGGGCTTTAAAGGGCACTATCATGATTTACATCAATGAAAGCCTAAAATAATAATGGTCCCATGTTTTGTTAAAAATGAAATAACCTATACTTAGTGTTAGCTGAAAGCTATAAACGGATAAGTGCTATCACGATGTTACCCATGCGTGGAAAAAAACAAATTTGAAGAAAAAGTTGGGCAGAAAACCATTTTTTCAAAACCTCCTGTCATTGTGTTCCTTGGAAAAAAATCGCTAAAAAAAATAACGCATTACGGTTTAGCTCGTTCCCCTTTCAACAATTCACTTTGATACTCTTCCTCTTGATTGTTCTAGGGCGCGTTAAGAAAAACCTCTGGCACCAGGGTAGATGTGTTCATCGACACATTATTCACGACGCTATGACCCGTTTTGGACGCCATTTTTTGCCCCGCGTGGAACGCTTGGTATAACGAAGTCAGATAGTGAGCTAAATTGGTTCAGTATTTCATAGAAAGACATGTTTCCGCCATTCAGTTGTCAAATCCCATTATCCCAGTCGGAAAAAGGCACAAATCCCCGGATGTGAGTACCGGCCGCGTGTTACTGGAATACTCGGTCACGGTGTGGAATAAAAAACAAATTTGTTACTCTTGTCACTGAGTATTAGATATTGATTACTTAACAGATAACACCAGTCAAAAATGGGCTGAATTACACTTTAATATTGACCTTCTAGTTTAATTCTTACATAAATAATATATAAATAAATAAATATTAAATAAACCTTTTTATAAAATTAGTTTTTCATTCTCGCGATATGAGTATATTTCCATTTGTGACGCCGAGATGACGTAACTAAAAACATCTCGCAAAACAATATTTATGAAGAACACTGTCCCAAGAACTTTAGCAAAACCTTGACTGAACTACGAGCCTTAGTTAGAGAGGTTGTCTGCTGTATAATATTAATGACAAAATGTTCCGTTCTTTGGACGGTTAGCATTTATCACGGACTGCAGTCGAAGCAAGTTGACTTGTAAAGTATACTTTCATCGATCAAGTTAAAATGTTTTTTAATATTTAAGGAACACATTTTGTGTTCCATTGAGAATATACATGTATGTTATTTTATTTTGTGATATCTGACTTGGTCGGGCGTTTGTACATAGTTACATTTAAATATATTTCATTATACAAACATGCTGTTCGTATAATGGCTCTGCACGTGCGTTATACATCTTGATACATTTCTTAGCCCGTCCTTGTGCGGACCAAAACGGTCAATTTGTCATGTTCCTGTTTGAACTTGGACGTTGAAGCTTTTAAAGTAAAACAGAAATTCACCTTTTGACAGACGTCGTTTCGATGTCTCCCTAGACAGTCCTAAATGTTGTACCAAAAGCAACATTTGTCTTCGAGGCTTTCTTCAATTTGAAGGTAATCTTGCTCTTCGCAAAAATGACTCAAAATATTGTGACATAGCTCCTTTAAAAGTTTGTCATTTGTAATCCCAATCTTCTAAACAAAAAGTAATTAACATCTCCAGTTGGGGGAAAAAGTGCTGAGACCCTAAAAATTTAACAATGTTTTAATTTAAATTAAAAACAAGAACGCTCCACTTCCTCGGTATTCATACAAGAATGCTGAAACGTTTGTTGTTTTGCTAATTTTAACCCGCTCTTCTTATTTCTATAAATACATTTGCAGTTAACTGATGTTTTTAACCTCTTCACTCCGAGAATTAAACTTTGAGTCAATCTATGTGTTCTAACAGAGGTCTATAAGTAATGCATGTATTCTAATAGAACTCCGTGGTTCTCAGTGGATGAAACCTTAGTGTGCGACCATGCATTCAAATAAAAGCTACTGATTGAGCAGTACTTTCTGTCTTTCTGTTTTTCACTATTTCGCAAACATTTATGAAATTCGGTATTTTGTTTAATTTCGTGGAAGTGAAAAGGTTAAGGGGTGACTACTTCACATGACATGCTGACGACAAAGCAATCATCTATTAGGCATGTGGTGAACATATTATTAGCGTCCTCTTGTAGACTTCCCTTCTTGTGGAATGCTCCTGCTTCGACTAGATGGACCATTAAGTGGAACAGCAAATATCTAGAACAAACACAGCAAGATCAATATCACATCTCCTTCAACAGGTCATTCTCGTGACTGCTCAAAACAGGCAAAGAATAATAATAATAATGGATTATAGTAAACAACATCTATTTTCCATAATATGACTTCTTCCCCATCTTTTGTTATCTTTATACTTTACTTGTCCACCCTTCCCATCAACCTACCCCACCTCTCTTCACCCTACCCACCAACCAATCCCAACCACACTGCACCTCACCTCACTCTACCACCTTGAGCAAACGACCCCACCAAAGCCCACCACAGCACATTTCACTCACCTCACCCCCCCTCCCCACTCCCCATACCAACCAACCAAACCAAACCCCACCACACTCCACCTCACCCATTTCCACCACCGCACATCTCTCCTCACCCCACCACCTCATTCCACTAATACCAAACCTCACCCCACCACACTACACCTCGACCAGTTCACAGTACCTCTCATCACCCCACCAACATAACAATCTATAAAATCCCGAGTAATTCACCTGGCTCCATCTGATTTCTTCTCGTAGCTGTCTTTGTTGTTTTTTATTATGCACCAAACCAAGAGCTTGTTTCCTTAATGCGTCCTCAAGCTTTTGAATCTGACGAAATGCAAGCAAGAGAAAAATATGTTTTACATGGACCTTGACATTTTCTTATTGAGCCACAGGGTTACCTGGTTTTCCCTGTTTAGCTCTAATATTTTCCTCAAAGGTTTAAAAATATAAACGTTTTTTTTTTCTGCGACTGTGGTAACTTATATAAAATGTATTAACTTAATTTTAATGACATGAAAATATGCACATTATCTGTTCTGAAAAGTGAACAGTCTTGACCAATCATATGTAAGAGAAAATAATTATTACACCATATTGGTCTTGCAGCAGCTTTACATTGTTACCATCACTATACTGAACAAATTAATTAATGCATATAAATCTAAATACCTGCTCTTTTGATTTCTGTAATTTCTTCTGTAGTTCGTCTCTGTCAGCAATGTTCACTGTCAACTTGTTCTAGGAAAAAAAATTAATAAAGTATACATTAAAAACTTGTATAAATTAAAGTTAAAAGTCAGCTCTAAGCATTGATGCTGGACTCTAGGATCTCACTTGCTTGGATGGTTTTCTCCTGAAGCCTTATAATATTTTAGTTCCTGGCCACCATATAAACCAGCACTTATTGGCCGCTAAAGTACAAAATGTAACATTGATCAATTTGATAAAGTATTCAATCAATCAAATCACCTTGATGTAGAATAACTCAGAGTTAGCTTCATTTGATCTCTTTAACAATGCAGAGTTTGTCAGTCTTTAGAAATTGAATCTCCTCCGTCCGCTTGTAAAGCCCATCAAGAAATGTCTGAAAATTAAAACAATTATGTTACTGTCACTATAAATTATATGCAGCAGAATACCAATAAGTGGTGATTCATTTAACAAACTAATCATTTCTGAGTGAGTTTTTTAATGTGAGGGGGTACTCAAATATGTTAATTTCCCCATCTCAGACCAAACGGTAACATTGATGCCCCACCCTACATGTAGAACACAT
The DNA here is from genome assembly GCA_029204205.1 of Desmophyllum pertusum. Taxonomy (NCBI): domain Eukaryota; kingdom Metazoa; phylum Cnidaria; class Anthozoa; order Scleractinia; family Caryophylliidae; genus Desmophyllum; species Desmophyllum pertusum. Next base: position 147,509 of record MU827815.1, read on the forward strand.
AATTTGTGCGGTTGCAGAGCATATACACCAAGGAAGGTCAATTGGAAATTCCAAGGGGTGGAGGGGGGGCTTCTCTCAAAAGCCAATATTTTTTAAAGGAAAGTATATATGAAGCTAAACTGGAATTTCAGGGGGTGGGGGGGTGGGGGGTGGGCTTCAAACCAAAAAACCTTCCATGAGGGTAATATCCATGGATATTTTCTGGAACAACACATTCCATACTCCTTAGATGACGACCTGTGTGTTGGAGAACATGAGATGATTCAGATCATAAAAGTTAATCTTTTTATTTCCTTGTTTTAACCTTGTGTATTCTAAGAGCATGTCCCTGTTTTGTAAGAAGCAAAGCTTTTGCTTTTGACACTGGTGCGAGTAAAAACTCGCTGGTGTATGCTGCCATTAACTGCTGCTGACCTAACTTGAGCCCTGCACGTCAACAAATGATGGTCTTCCTTCCCCGAGTATTCATGTACGTCATTAACTGCAAGAGACTTTAGAAAAAATATCAATAGCCATAAGTCTTACAAGGAGAACTTTTAATGTTTGATAAGTCATTGCATTTATGACATATCAATAATATTATTATTAAATAATAATTTGTGCCTGAAATGCAGTTGAATTTAAAGAACAAAATAAACTTCTGTTAGCACCAAAGCATAATATCCTACTTCAATCTAATTAAAACAGTTAACGTTTATAATAATTGCACCATCCAGTGAATAATGTGCCAAGAGAGCGTCACATTTGGTTTTAATATTCCCCTTCCATTCAAATTATCCACAAAGCCACAGTAGACACCGACACAAACTGCCAACCTCTCTTTGTTGCTATGTACTGTACTCAATTTGTGTCACAGAAATTTTCAATGACCTCATACACCCCCCCCCCCCCCCCCAAAAAAGTTATTTTTTAGTACCTCCCTCGTAGTTTATATATGTTCTTCTGTGCTGCATTCCAATGGATTTACAAGAGTTAGATAATAATTAGTAAATGCATTGATTTAATTTGGTGGGCATCTTAATTCTCACCTCATTACGATGGTCATCATTTTTATTAGAAACTTGTTTCTTTGTTTGATCTGTGATTCTGCAACTAAATGTGTTTCAGGGTCCGTCTGGCATCCAGCTTCAACTGTTTCTAAAATTAATTTAAACAACGCCGAACATTGTAATTCAACCTGCACATATTTACCAATAAATATCATGACTTTTGTTAATTTCTTCATGTACATTGTGGCCAGCAACTTTTCCAGTGTTGCGTGGACGAGCCAACTAATGGCTGTTTGATTGTTGCCCACCAGGACATGAAAATAAAATGTTTGTATGAAAGTTTTGAAAAATACAACATTTAAAAATTATTTGTACATGTAAGCTTACATATTAAAATAATTCAGTTAAATAATTATATAATTCGGCTTACCAAGTGATTTCGTGTGTGTCTTCCTCATTGCTATCTTCTGTTATATTATCTACAAATAATTGTTCTGATTTTTCATTTTTGTCAATTATATTTTTAGTGTTTTTCTTCTACTTCCGGTTCCGTTGCTAAGGCGAAGGGACATCAAAATATTCTTCGCGATCCAAATCCAACTTTTTACGTTCCTTCGTAAATTCTTCTTTTTTCGTGCCGTCATTTTTCGCGAATCTCTCTGCAGTGATCAGTTGGCCCACAGCCTGTAATTCCTTCCTGACTTGATCGTGAAGGGGCGTTTTTAAACACGTCTTCACAAACGATTCGCAGTTCAAATTTGAATTTGACGATCTCTGTGGACAAAGCTTCATTCGTACCCTGTGATTGCGGCAATTCTTCCTTTTCAGGCTTCGTAGAACTGGATAATCTTCGTTCAATTCCGTGTGCTTGGACTGCGATCCTTCGACAGCCTCAAGAAGCAGTTTAGATTTTGTAATGGCTTCCTCTAGTTTTCCTTGAAGACTTGTTACTGCCTTCCCACACGGGTTCCAACATCGAAACACCGCCATTTTTGTGTTGCTACGAATGCAAATCTCATTGACACCTACAGAAATAAGTAACGGAGCGGGGGAGGGAGGGTTCGGGAGGTGTATGTTACCACAGGTAACCCGATCGAGTAAAAAAATTCTAAAGAAAAACGGTAACCAAAGCGGTATTATGAGAGTTTTGTATGGAGCTTGAAATTCGATCGAACATAATTTTCACTTTTCAAAATAAATTTGGTCTTTTCCTGTGTTTTTTATCAGCTTCCGGAGGCCGTTTTGGTCGAATTTCTAACCTTCGGTCGAATCTGTCCACCAGAGCCATTCACCTTTAATGAAAAGATCAAATGTTGATGGCGTGGAATTTTATAGCAATTTAAATTTTAATTAAACTACATTTTGTCGGGCAACACAAAGGTTCTAAATGTAAAGCAAAAAATCATTAAAAATGTTCTAAAAATATACAATTACATTGTGTAATAGTTGTATCATTAAAAAGCGGAATGTTAAATTCTCATTCTCGCATTTTGATTTCTAATGTTTTATTTTGTTTTCGTTTTTTACGCCAAAAAGCAATTTAGTGTTATTTTCGTCGTAGCGAGTCTTACAATTATTGCAGCTGCCATTCACAGATTAACAGTTCTCTTCAAACCGGTGAGACTAACCAAAACAAACGCGGAAAAAGGAAAACGGCGGAATTTGTTCGTCTGCCATAAAATAAATAATACAAACAAAAATCTACAAGGAAAAATATAAACATTGGAAAAAACTCAAAAGTTTACAACCTTGTGCGACAAGGGGGGTTAGAAAATTCTAGCCACGTCCGTGTTACTTTTTCGTGAATTTGCGCCAACTTTTCAATAGGCCCAAGGAGGTCTTACAAAATAATACTTCATGACTCGATACCCAAAACAGTGGTTTTATTGTTTTTGGGTATCGAGTCATGGAAAAGAAAGCATTTCGTAATTCTTGCTGGTATTTAGACTCCACTACCACACTGAAGTCCAATCACATTACAGGAATTACGGGTGGAATTAGGACGGAGTTCGTTTTGCAATCACTCAGCGAACTTTGATGGCTTGAGACATAGTCTTGCGGCGAGGCAGCAGAGGAGATAAGAAATCCCCTCAGGTTTTTCACCAATCGTTTTTTGTAGACGTAATTTGAGATAAATTGCATCCTAAATGAATTGACTATATAAGTACGTCACCCGCCACATCCGAGGCAGCTTTCACAAGTGTGTGGAAATTTTCCTTCCACTATATCGCACGCAACTTTGGAAGGTCCTGACGACGAAGCCGGTAGAAACCCAAGAGGACTTTAAAGCCTTCATTCAACCTATTCACAAGCGCTTCAAAGGGATTGAATCTTTTAATGGCTATTACAATTACTGCTGTAGTTTACCAGCTGGAGTGCGCAGTAAACCTGTCTTTGTATTTTGTCTCGTAATTCCGCTCTTGCTGGTGTTGTTAGCCATTTTGATGCCTTGGTAAATTATGTCGTCGAATGTTACATTTGCGTTCACACGCAAATGCCATTCTCTTTCGCGAAGATGATGCTGTGTGGGGCAGCAAGATTCGCGCGAAAAAACAAAAAAAATCCCGCCCCCCACATTGTCCCACTCTCACTGAGGGTTTTTTGAGGTTCACCCGACATCGACAAGCATCCAGCAAGATCATTTGTGAACGACTTGTTTACGGAAAAGATGAAAAGGTCGAACAGATTTCTCCGCGACTCACACAAGTTATTCAAAACATTTACGACATTTCGTTTGGAATGAAGACGGCGGATTTCAGTGATGGACAAACAGGTTTTGAACTGGATGGGATTGAATTATCCACATCCTTTGGAAGATCTGTAAGTAGTTATTTCTGAGATTTGTGTCGGGCCCGTTACCTGAATGCCCTTTCACCATGGCAGATTATTGGTTGTTACCAATACTCCATGAAAGATTGCTTCGGTCTTTTACTCCGAGTACATCATAGCGTTGCTGATGGATTCGCTTTAACAAGGGTGGTTTGTAAAAATCTTTATGATGGTGTCACCTCAGGGACCCGAAGCCTGTAACAAATTCTCTAGCAAGCAGCGCGTGTACATTTGGTGTAAGGCGATAGTTGTTGGCCCTTTAATGGTACCTCACAAAGTTTCTTTCTAAAGCGGATTACTCCAGTATTCCCGGACAAGAACTCTGCGGCACGAAGTTGTAGCTTGGTCCGATAATGTTGACCTGTCTGTTAGTTTAGACAAGTTAAAACCGTTGCTGGTACAACAGTTAATGATGTAATGGTCTCGTTTCTAGCCGGGGCTTTGCACAATTACCTCAAACGCCAAGCCAATGTTGCGAAATTATAAGACACTGTTGGCGTCCGTTCCAGTTGACATTCGCGCCTCGACACATTCCGTCAAACTCAAGAATAATTTTGGCCCTGGTATTCCTACGGCTACCGATTGTGGCCGCAAATGCCAGTGGACAGACTTCTAGCGACAAATCAACGTATGGACATCATAAAGACTTCCGCTGAAGCCGTTCATCACAGCCACAAACTGTCCGCATATTTGATGATGTTACCAGAAATGTGTTTTTCTAAACCTCTCATTGACTTTTTCTTCCAGGAAAACGTCATGTGTCCCTCAGCAATGTGCCTGGGACCGCAGCAGATTTTGTACCGTGGTGGCCAGTACGGTTACTCAGGGGATCTTCTGGGCGCCACAGAGAAGCAAATATCGGTGTAGGGCTTTCTATATTTAGCTATGGTGGGGGGATTCGTGTCGGGGTTATACTCGTCGAGTGTGGTTATTCCTAATCCCAGGGAAGTGGTGGAGGAATTTGAGAACAATTTTCTGGCAATTAGTAAATGATTTTAAACATCAATGACAATATTCAATAGATTTTTGATTATGGCCAAGAAATGTAATGTTTTATAGACAGCTAAAGAAATTTATTTTAGAAGGTAATACAGTGCAACAAGTTGCGTTCATTTCTTCAGACCAATGGCCAAGCAAGACATCTTGCCGATGAAAAAATACATCGCAGTTTATTTTTAATATTTCTCTCTAAAAATTAAGTGTGATTTTAAAATTTTTTTAGGGCGAAAAATCGGATATAACGAACAATCTTATGTAAGAGCACAAGCAATATTGTATCCGCCGCGTTACGTTTTATAAAGGACTTCCAAAAAAAGGCACCGAGTTTAGAGTATATTTTTCCATATAATTATCGGGTTGCAACTTGTTATTATTGAAAATTGTCCCTGGCCTGACTCCACTGGTTTGATGTTACAGTAGTCCTGGCATGGGGGGGAGGAATGGGAGCTTTTCCCAATAGGGCTAGATAATTTAACGCGCGTTACCCCGGGGTTTTCCGCACAAATTGATGCTTTGTTAAAAAAATGTTGACAGAAAAAAAAAAAAAAAAAAAAGAGCAACAAAGAGGACGTAGGGATGGAAAAATGCTGTCCTGTTTTAATTTCTAGTCCTATATTATCATGGTTCGTAAACCTAAATCAGAAACACCTATTGATTCTCAATTAAATGCCCGCGGCTATTATTCGGAGCCCAGCATTTAATTGACGAAAATATGGTACTTTTGGTTTTTATCTTTTACCCTAATTGTTTTTTTGTACCATAAAAAATGCATGGTGTTTATATTCGTGTCCATTGCAAGCACTTTTTTAAAACAAAAAAACAGTAACTTAAATCTACTTGATAGTAGAATTTATTATTCCTAATAACTTGACTTCAGAATTGAGATATAAGATATAATTTAACAATTACATCCCTACCCCTTGATAAGGCATGTACACTGTTTGAAACCTAGATGTTTTCCCAAGTGATCAATATCTAGATGTTCTCCTTACAATATCAATACAATGCTAAGTTCAAACAGGTCATGAGAATAAACAAGCTCATTATAAATTATTACGGGATATTTGTCATGATCTGAAACCAAGTTCTCAGAACTAACATTTAGAGAAATGTATGGCTGCTGGTATTTTATTACCAATAATTTTAAGAGAAACAGAAATAGTTAGTTTTTAAAGTACATCATTTTACATTGCTTTATTTTGTATTTGTTTATCAATAAAATTTATGGGTGTATAAATTATTATTGTTTTTTGCCATTAGTGTTATTTGCCCATGTTAACTTTACACTACAAAAGTAACTTTGCTCGGATTGTTTTCTTTGTGTTCCAACTTAGATGAATTAAAACCTATTTCTGAGCTCAGAACCTCATCAGGCTTTGCTTGGTTTGTGTATCGTGAAACAACTGGGAGTATTGCTAAGTAACCCCCCCCCCCCCCCCCCCCCCCCCCCCCCAGCACTGCTGGACTGACTGCCTTAGTCTCTATTAAATTATAAACCTTAAAGGACACTTCCACTTCTCTCCGATTCTTTTACACATTCAATCCTCCATCCTGCCACTAGCTGGATTTGTTCTCAGTAGTCCCAAGCCTCCCACCAGTTGGGATTCTTAACAGTTTTTGTTCCATTTACAATATTTTATTTGTTGATTTATTGTGTCCACAATCAGCACAGCAGTGCTAACTCTACTGACACATGTTTTTTGTTTTGTTTACTATAGCTGTTTACCTGAGAAAATAGAGAGGCTGTAAACAGTTTACATTGCATGTTACCCCAGCATTAATTTTGTCGGGTTTACTAGCTGGTACCCATTTATACTCCTGGGTCAAGAGAAGCACAATAAAGCTATCAACGTGCAGCCAATCTCAAAAAACTGTGGAACAAATCCTCGATAGAGTGCAAAAATTCCCTCGGACTTGAATGTCTACAAAAAAAAAAATGGCAAGAACAGTAACAGTTAAATGATAATTCAACATAATTGCTGACTTCATGTACATTTGTATAAAGGGACCATGAACAAGCTGGTAGATAGGGGCTCTGGCAGATAGGGGCTTTGGTAGATAGCGGCTCTAGCAGATAGGGGCTCTGGCAGATAGGGGCTCTAGCAGATAGGGGCTCTAGCAGATAGGGGCTATGGCAGATAGGGGCTATGGCAGATAGGGGTTCTAGCAGATAGGGGCTATGGTAGATAGGGGCTCTAGCAGATAGGGGCTATGGCAGATAGGGGCTCTAGCAGATAGGGGCTATGGTAGATAGGGGCTCTAGCAGATAGGGGCTATGGCAGATAGGGGCTATGGTAGATAGGGGCTTTGGTAGATAGGGGCTCTAGCAAATAGGGGCTTTGGCAGATAGGGCTGTAAAATCTGGGACTTTGCACAATGACCTACAATCGGGTGTGGATCCAGGAAAAAACTTGACCGGTTTCCTAGAGTCTGAGCGCCTGAATTTTTGTAGATTTTCACTCTCTGAAAAGCCATGTCCCTCGATTTTGAGTCCTTTTTAAAAATCTGACCAATTTCCATAAAACGGTGGAAACCGGTCTGGATCTGTGCCTGTAATTGAGAAAATCCTTTTTCTATCCCTGCGACAGACACTCGGCACTAATTACTAACAGTGTAACTAAAATTAATATTAAAATACTAAATGAAGTAACTTACGGTAATCAAACAGTGTGCAGCACTTGTATAGATCACTGTCCCATCACCAGGTTTAACTTTCAGATTTCTTTGATTCATCATTCTTGTCTGCAACAATAAGAAAATAAATCACAAAGTTCTGCTGAGAAACTTGCCTGTGAAATATCTACATCATAGATCAAGAAATGGATTTGATGTTTGCAATCCAACCAACCTTGACCACATCAATGGGGTTTGACGCAACAGCACCTGCTAAACCCGCCACACCACTAGCACTGGAAAATACAAAAATATATTTTTAATTATTAGTTTATCATAAATAATAGTAATATATTTACACTGCAAGCTGGTGTAGATCTAGCAAGGGACTGCTCGACACAGCTTGAGCTTCAATTAAAGAGGAATTTAGCCTTGGTACTGGAAAGGGTATTATTTTGATTTTGATTAATTATTGTTACTTTTCCTGGCTTCTATAAACTACATGTACAGTACACTGAACAAATGGCCCAGACAAATGGCAGAAAAATGTTTGAAACGTACCAGAAATGTGTGTAGGGATTGTCACCCATGACTTTGTAATCCAAAATCTTCTTTTTTACACCAGTCATAAACTGGAAGCTCGACTCCAGCAATAACTGCAGCTCTCTGTGCTGTGGGCCAACTCCCTGAAGGAGAAATAGAAAACAAGTCTTTCCTTATGTGTTAACATGGAACAAGCACAGCTACAAAATATTCTTTTACAAAATTTAAGAAATCTGCACCCACTCACATTGGTATTTTACTGGCCCACAGCTACATGTACATTTTATTGTATGCAAACTCTCTCCAATTTAAAATTCTTGGAACCACTATATTCACTTTGCAACCAAAGTTTCTGTATATTTCTTCTTGTTCATTTATTAAAGGATCGTGATAACAAAATGTCATCATGTAAGGAATAAATAAAATTGTAGCAAATTACCCGATAGAGTCCTCGTATTCCTTCCTCTTTGAACATTGCCACAAAGGAGCGTATCATTCCTTTCTGACCTCACTGGCACCTGACTGATATTCTGCCTGCATACGAATCTGCACAAAAGGGAAAGGAAACAAATTTATGTTAGTTTCTGCAACAAATTTTGATTGAAAGTTTTTAATTACAGGATTACTGAATGACTTGATTTATTTCCCAGGCAGTACATGTAATTAAATAATTAAATTATGGCAGCTCAAGGAAGACCCTTAACGGAGACAGGGTGCTTTATTTAGATGGCGAGCTTTATAATAATATGTTATTTTTTGCCAACATCTCTGAAATACCTGGTTAACATTCTAAACCTGTAAACCAAACCAGACAGATCTTTCTCAACTCACAGCTAAACTAACTTGTGATCTTTACTTTAATATGGATGAAGGGAGCAATAGTAAAGGCACTTACTAGGGAGTGTTTATTACAATAGGGGAACTTATTACAAGAAACAACTTGAGCCTCTGGCTCGGGAGAATGGGCAACCACTCCCTGTGTAACAACATTAAATAAATTATTGTTGTTGTAAGTTGTTGAAACAGGGGACAGGAATTCCAAACAGTTCAGCATTCAATTTACCTTCAAAACATCAGTTGGGTTACAAATAGCAGATGACACAGCTCCAGCGATAATACCTGCTATTACATTGTAATACAACGTCTCATCTGCAAAAGAGAATAAAATAACATTAGTCATGTTAAAACAAGTTGGGGGGAGGGGAGGTTGGGGGGGGGGGGGGCTTTCAAAGTCTAACAAAACTGTGGAGCATGGAAAGAACTCCACGATCGAACTGTACAAAATGCTACTAAGTTAGAGCTGCAGTATTCCTGTATGGGTGTGAAACATGGAAGATGATGAAGGGCGAAGAAAAAAAATTGGATGCAATCCAGTTTTAAATGCTTGAAGAGGATCGTTATGATCAGATGGCCTCCACAAGAACAATGAAAGAATCACTGTGATGACAAACATCAACAGAATCAGGGATGAAAATAACAAGAGGTTGTTGGAATTGGATTGGACATAAGAATAAAAATAAATGCAGAAATTGTTTTCAAACACTGGTGACTGTTATTACATGTAGTCATGATGATAAAAACTGCTTGCAATATTGGGAGAGTAAAGTTAGAAACTCAGCACACTTGGTATTGCTGATAGTGACAAAATCAACTCCTAAAAATATAATATTTACTGATATATTCATGATTACCTTTTGAATTTTTGACCAGTCGTCTCTTGAGAGTATGATATAAGCCTAGTTTCAGAGATCCATAGGTTGCTTGACGCAAGAGTGCTGGGGCCACCCTGGTAACAATGATAGAAACAAATTGGTCAGTTATTCTTGGCAACAAAAAAAGGAAATCTCACAAATCATGCATACCCAGATTCATTGCTGGCGAAAAACGAATAACATGACGAAACGTCAGTCCTACATAAATACTATTTAAGTTAATTGATTCAAAAGTTTGGGATAAGTGCAAAATATTTTTTGTGACGCCAACAAGCTGTTCTAAGTTGCATACATGTACAGTATAGTAATAGCTTCTTTTTAAATTTATACTTACCGTAAGTTTATAGTCTCAGATTTTTGGATCACTGCACCTCGGGCTTGGATTTTTAGAGCGCTTGGATTTTTAAACAAGGGTCTCTGCATCTCGGCAAGTCTTGGATGTTACCCGGTTTGCTACATACCCCTCATATAAGAATATATATATTTTTTTATTTATTATATAAGAATATTGAATTTATGGTTAAAGATAAAGAACTTACCCTCATTAAACAAAGCTTTAACGCCATCTTCTTTTAGCATTCCTGACAAAGGCATTAAGCATTCCACGATATCTGATCTCTTTCTGTTTGACATCTATCACTTGGCCTTGCAGCGGAAGTCGTATTTTTGTTGTGTCAATAGGAAAGGTTCCTATTGCAAAATACCAACTAATTATCTAATAACCATTTAACCCTAATAGTTCCCGAGCGGGACAATCCTCTTAGCAACTAGTTGAGTGCTACTGCGCCCACGCTCGGTTTCCGCACCGGCGACTCGCTATGTCCGTAAGGAGTTTTCTAATCCGCCCCCTGGTTAGTTCTACTGAAATCAGAGCTGCCACCTGCAGGAACTAGAACCGTGGAGATGTTTTGGGACTGCTGATGCTAGAAACCTGCTGGAGGTTAGATCGAACCGTGCCTCCACGGTTTTCCTAGCTGTTTTTTTTGTTCCTCATTGCTAGGATCCGATAGGATTGCATTCGATTTCGTATCAAACCCCCCAGATTTAATAGCTTTACACTCACTGATTTATTCGCAAATGAGACCTTAACACGAGCTCAGCTGTCATAGAGGCCAATCCTCCGCATAGATAAATTGTCTGTAATCCATAACACCGATGCTTGGAATATAATAAAATACTAACAAAATCGCGGTCAAAATAAACTTTGAACTTTTCCACGTTTACTAGTGTTTTAGAGACTGCAAACTTTTAGTCCATGCGGATGTTGGTAGCTCGAAAACGAGAGCTGATGTTTTCATGTGCAACGTATCATCCTTTTATTCTGATATGGCTGAACTGCCCACAATTCTTTAGCCAATCAAACAAACTCGCGTTGGTTTTAAACACCGCAAAATCCAAATCGTTTTTCACACAAAGAAGCCATTTGCACTGCAGAAGATGCAGAAGACATATTCGTGAGAGATAAACAGATTTTTAAGCCAGCAATTTTAGAGTTTATTGAACGGAAAATTTTCACATCTTATTCCAACTTATAATGGTTTAAAGTAACACGCTCCAGGCGGTCCTCTAAGCTGCAGTAATTATCATCAGAAATCCAAGGTCAGAAGAGGACAGTACAGTCATACACGTTTTCCCTTGCTTGAAAAAGCATTTGTATCGATGTTTCCATTAGCCTCCGTTCACAATCTTGTGATTTTATTTTTACTAAACAGGATAGCGCTTCGACGTAGAATGGAGTTCCCGTGCATGATAGGCTGTAAAAGGCCGATTGAACCACGTCAAGCGTTCAGCCGAAGGCTCTCCGGACAAAATTGCCCCTCGAGAAAACGGGCGAGCATTCGGCGACATTACGAAACGTAAGGCTTGAGAGTTGTGGGAAAACATTCCGATTTCTTGGGTTAAACTGCGGGAAATTCGAATCATTTTCATTTATCTTTACTTTTCGAATTTGTCAACCTAATGTTTTTTTATTTTCTTGGCTTTTTCATGCGACTTTCAATGCAGCAAGAAGTAGATAAGAAGAAGAAACAGATTATAAAAGAGCGGCGTCCGTTCACGAAAAAGAGACGCAGTCCGAGGCATGTCCAAGGCAAAAGCAGACCGTGAAGGCAAAACCTAAACAGAGAAGAAAGCAAAGAGAAAGAATGCATCACATTAAACAGCCGTCAGTTTGTGAATTGGAATCTAACGCTTTTGTTCCTCGCATGCTGGGTGAAATTTTGAAGTTCACAAGATTCAATTGAAGGGATCGACCAAGTTCGCCAAGACTCCTTACACATATCTTCAAGGTTGGTGTAAGCTTTTTCTTGTTTTGCTTTCAACAGAAGTCTGTCTCTCGAAAATTGATTTCAAATCTCCGAATGAATTGCAAGAACAGCCGTTGAGGTGCAATTAAAGAAACAATATCGCAGTTTGGAAAGGAAATTGAGACAATTATTTTTTGGTAAGTGGGGGAAATATAATGGGCGCGATTCCATTTTTAATATCCGCACGCCCCCCTAATTGGAGCACGGGAGTAAGGAAATCCTAGGGGGGAGGGAGGGGGTCTTTGATATCAAATTTCCAAGGGGGTTACTGGCATTTTTTTCTTTGTTCTTTGGGGCATGTTTTCCATGGTAATGCACAGATTTCCTTCCGCGGGGGGAGGGGGGTATTGGCATCTCTGACTGTTTTATCCAAAGGGGTCCTTACCCAGGAAATCACCTAAATAGGGGGGGGGGGGTGCGATATATAAAATGGGAATGGGCCCAAATTTGTAAGGTCCAACAGGTGAAAATGTTTTCCGCCCCTTCACCTCCAGCTCGCCTTTTTGGCTCATATTTACTTGTGTACCTCCCCCTCCCCCCATTCTTGTGGCACTCTCTGGTTCCTCCGTACTCCTGATAAGTGGGTCCTGTTTCTCTTGGGCGGATACAAACAAGGATGCCTATGATTTTTTTAAGGAACGTGGGACAAAGAAGAATCAAGGTTTTTTTGTAATGGTGGTCATGTTTTCTAAAGGCCGGGACACACCAGCAGACCGGTTGCAGCAACAATTGCCCTTTGTGTGGAAACAAGCTCGTTTTTAATGAAAAATCCGTTGTCGCTACAACATAATTTTGTCACCGCGATGGGTCCGCACAGAGTTTTAAAACCTGGTTTGAATTCGTGCATCAGGTTGTCAGCAACAAAATGACACAAATTTTCACTGTCCCCCCCCCCACCCCCCCCCCCCCCCCCCCCCCCCCACTTCCAATGATGCAGTTTCACACTGGGCTGACAGGTTATGAGACCTGTCGTCAAGTGTGTCCCGGGCCTTAAAGTAAGTGGGTAGCTAATTTGTTAACTTCAGAGTTATTCTTTATAAGGCACTGACGATGTTGATGCAACAAGATCTCAAGTGACTCTGGCCATCTCAAGCTTGTGACGAATGCCATCAAGGTAAAGAAATCATAGTAAAGATATGGACATGGTTTCATAAACATGCGTGTTACATGTAGCTAAGTGACACAAAAGCCACTCCCCTCACACCCCCAAAGAAAAGTTGTTGAAGGTACAAAATGTTGAATGTCATGCTAACAACAAGACCTGTGGCTTTTTTAAAGTGTTAATTCAGATGCCCGATATTAACAACAGTGAATCTGAAGCAGCAACAGGAGAAGGCAAAGTGTAAGTCTTGGTAATTGGAATACATTTCTCACACTCACACAGTCATCATGTTCACAGGGTGTCATTTTTTTCTCATCCAAGAAATGCATTCCAGTCGAGAAATGGTTCATAATTCACACTGTTTTGATTCCTTGATTGAAATTTCGGAAGTTAAACTGAATTTATTTAATCTCTCAACCGGCTAAGCTTTTATATATCCGATATTGACCTTATCCCAATTTCAAACCCACTTATAATAAAACTTACTCATGCCATAGCAGTAATTTATCTCTGTTTGATGCACATCATCATATTGGAATTTTTGTGTTGTCAGTTTGTTAAAAAAATATCCAGATAGCGATGCTTGCTAACACGCTAGTGCACATTAAGTTTATTATAAATAGGGATTATTTTAATTTTGGTATATTTCTGAATGATTTTATAGGTCCGAAAAATCAGCTTGACGAGGAAGTGATTGACATTGGATGCCGACACATCAGATCCTGTTACTGTGTCAGAATATGCAAATGACGATCTTTGTCAATATGAAGAGGAGAGAGGTAAGAATAATAACACCCTCAACACAATTGACTACTACATGGTGAATGTCCGAACCTTCAAAAGGCCGATGAACTTTGCTTACAACATCAATGTTTTAGTACAGCGCACCTCATACAGCTAGTTATTACAGTGTAGCCAGCAGTCAAATATTCTTTTGTTTTTAAAAAGTATCGCAGAATGAGTTAGGCTCGATTTGGAATCTCAGGCTCTCTTCGAGAGTACCGGTCTTCGTTCTGGCTCTTTGGCGGCGTGTGTGGACTAGCTGTATGCCCAAACAGGTTCGGATCAGATGGGAGACTTCATCTAGTTCCTACAGGTTCACCTTTCAGCGAGACTGTATGATTGTCACGTGAGTTTTCGACTCATAAACATCCTGTTGTGACCCATTGTGTTAGTACTGAACATCATTAATTTGCCTAAGAGCAGGCTCACTTTTGGGACCTGCGAGTGGTGAAAGCCACAAGAATCTGGCGAACCAGCTTGTGAGTGATTCTTGCGGCTTTCGCCCCTTGTGCCTTGGCCCCAAATGTGAGCCTTCTTCGTGCACGCTACTTTTGATAATTTATCATTTAGCTTGTGAACAGGCTCCTAAGTTGCGGTATACATGTAGGGCAAAGAGGAAAGCAGGGGAAAGGGAGGAGATTATTGGGTTTTGAACTTCATAGAACTTTTTGCGTGGTTTTGAAAGGAACCATAATATTAGGAGAAATGAATAAACTTTATTATATGCAAGTCATGTACAGTATATAACTTACAGTTTAGGAGAGTTTTGATGTTGATCTTGTATATTTTGTATTCAGAAACTATTTCCACTGACAAATTACATGGAAACACAACAAGAGTATAAGTCCTCAGATGCGAGCTATATTGGTTGATTGGCTGGTGGAAGTTCAAGAATGTTTTGAATTGTACCATGAGACTCTGTATCTTGGTGTGAAACGTTCTTGATTCTTTCTTGATAGCAACACGATCAAACGCGATAATCTGCAGCTTGTCGGTGCTACTAACTCTGATCATATCTTCTAAAATTGAGGTAACTATTATACGATAATTGATTGAAATATAATAATTTACTGGTAGTACATGAAATATTATCATGGCATTTCATAATATATTCTTTCTCAAATTCCATTGATTCTGACAACTATTACAATATATCATTAAGCAGATTCCATACAGTCCAATCTCGTTCCCAGAGTCCTCGTTAACCCTTGTCCAGCGGTGGAGCGGCCAACAAGGACTTCTGGGGGGAAGCGATCCGCAATGACCTGGATTCTAGGACTTCCGGCGCTCAACCTGCGCAATGTGCTTGACCCCATGTTTCAACTAACGGAACACGCCAAGATTCTTGGACTTCCAGTCTTACTCTGCAGCAAGTCAGGCAGTACTTTCTATCCCAGAGGTCCTTGTTGGCCGCTCCACCGCTGGACAATAGTAACGCGGACTCCTAGAAACGAGATTGCATACAGTCTTGAAAAGTCCTGAATTTTATAGACGGATTTTAGTCATTTACAGTGAAGATGACGCTACCGTTTGCCACTACGACAAAGTTTTTGACATCTTTTTTGACAACTTTGATGGGTTCCGTTTTTTTGGCGCCACATTTGAACTAGACTAGAAACTAAAACCATTCAAATTCCATTACTCCGCCTCCAACCACTCCTTGGATTTTGATTGGTCAAGTCAAATGGAACCCATCCAACAAAGTCATCAAAAAGCTGTCAAAAATTAATCAAAACTTTGTTGATATGGCCAAACTGTAGCGACAAGCGTCATTTCTTCAAGAGGTTGTTGTATCAATAAAGTTTGGGCAGTTTTCTGTATGAACGCATATTGAATTTGATTTGATATTAGGAGCGCAACCCGCCATGTAATGTATGACTTCATCTACATCTATGATGACGCATACCAACAGCAGTCAATTTATGGCAATGGAGAGCAGGATCTATCGCTAGTCTAGGATTTGACATCAACTATTCCTCATCTCCCATACAGATTCCTGAGAAGATACGGAAAGGTTAGGAAAATGTTGACTGGTCAATCATACAGTCAAACTCAACACTGCCAATATCTAAATGAGCCGTAGAGACATGACGGAAAAACAGTTACTACAATTGCTAAATAATAAAGTCTTTATTGGTGAATGAAGCCATGCAGGGTTAATCTAGGAGAAAATGTATGAAACGAGACCCAAACCATGCCACTGGCACATACTGATAAAGGGAAAGCAAGTGATCAACTGTACATGATTCTTTTGCTCTGTTTCTGAAACAAGTTTCAAAGTTAAATGCAGGACAAACATAATGGACACGTCGAATGAATATGTCATATAATATTATAATGGTACTGGGTCAACAACTCCAGTTTTAATTTTTTTTTTGCCATGTTGTTATGGTAGGAGTACATGTATGTATTTTTAATATCTCTTCTGTAAAATAATCACTCATGCTATAAAAGAAGAACATAAAAACTATAGAATGATCTATAACGATTTAGACTAAATGAAGTATGCCTAATAATAATGGTGTCATACATGTATGTCTTGTTCTTACTGTTTTTATCATCAGGATCTTGTTACTTCTCCAGGCTGCTTTTGCAAACATTGAAACACTCACTCTGGCCCGTTTTCCTTCTGTGAATCGTCACTTTCTTGAAAGTTGCTTTGTGACAAACATGAGCATCATTCAGGGCTGCTTCATGTCTTCTACCTTGCCGCTAATGGCGATGAACAATTGCGGCAAATGGACACCTACTCTGGTACATTACACTGGCTATATCAAGGATGAGCTGCCTGACTGTGTACTACAGCTAACACAATGACCAGTTCTCAGCCGAACAAGACCTTAATGCGCGTCAGAAATAAATACTCTCATAAAGTGTTTCATGAAGTTGCCAAGAATTCCAGCTTTAGACACACTAACCATTCAAATATAGATTTTTTGGAAATTTGTAAAATATATATAATAACATTCACTCAAGGTGTACATTAACTAAGCATTGTAAGATTAAGAAGTGTCTGTTGAAATATATCTTGAACATGTATTTTAGTTTCTAGGTAAGAGAGAGAAATTGTTTAAAGCATTATAATTATAACAGTTTTAGCTCTTCAAGAATTATAATTTTATGTAATTAACATAGCCAGTGAAGACAGACATCTGGGTAATTTTATTATTTAACTAACTACCTGTTTTAGGGAAATATAAGTTTCACCATTTTTTTAAATAGTAAAATTTTACATAACGCTTATTAGTTTAAATCGAGTTATAGCATTTGGTTGCTTCTCATCGACTTTATGAAAGTATTACATTTTGAAAAGTGCAAAACATGCCGCAATCTTATGAAACACCACAATAAAGGTTTGATTTTGTAAAACAGTACAAACACGTGTGTAGTTCTTTAAGTTAATACGATTATTGTGAGTCGGAGCACGGGAATTTTGGTGACAATGTATTCACCCTCTTGACCGAAACAAGCTTGGTCCATAAAGGATTTATTCTATGACTAGTAAGGACGCGCGAGAAAATAGTCTTCTTGCGGGAGCAGAGCGGGTAATTGCCCGTTCCGAAGTTCAAATGGTAGACTGGGGACGAGTTTGTCAATTTAAAATTCAATTAAAAACTGGGGCCATTCACAAGAAAGATAACATTAAAATTAGTCAGTTTAATCAAGTTTGGAGGTTGTTTCGTTAGATTGAAACCATGTAGAAGGCTTTCAAAAATTAGAGACTTTGTATGGGGACGCCATCTCTGAATTAGAGACGTTTGGTGAACTTACTCATTTTCATGCGATCTTTCTGGTGATGGGATTAATTTTTTGATATGACGTAATTTGAACAAAAGGTAAACTAGTGCCCACTCCCTTTTTGAACTTCGGACGGGCAATCCCTGGGTAGCCAATCACGGGTGGAGGGCGCTTACTGAGATATTTCCAAAGTCACAGTGATTGTAACCAAATCCATAGTTAAATATTAAAATGTCCAATATAAATAAAGATTTTGCATTTTTAACCCATTTTAAGCGCGCGCCACCCTAATTTCCAATTTCCAAGGTTTCCAATCTTGTTTATCTTAATAAATTTTACAAATTTAAAATAATATGCAATTTTTCTTGAATCCGAAAGCTCTATAAATAAAAATAAATTCACCTTGAAAACCTAAAATTCCCAGTTAACAAAAAGCCTGCGTAGCAGTCATTTCCGAGAGCGTGGGAGGCGCGCAAAAGCGAAAAGAGCGGGAAAAAGGAACTGAATAATGAGATGCCATTTACGGAGCGTTATCCCGGTTCACGAACCGAGCGAACTGTACGGATCGTACAATGATTTACCTCTGATAAGAAATAATGACATGCAATTTACGGATCAAAAACTATAGCCCACTGAAAAAGGTGACAATTATCGGAAAATCGATGAAAATCATGGACTATAGCCCAGGAAAAAGTTGAGAATTTTACGAAAATCGATGAAAATCATGAACTATAGCCCAGTGAAAAGAGTGAGAATTTCCCGAAAATCGATGAAAATCATGGACTATAAACCCAGTGAAAAAGTTGAGGTTCACCACCCAAAACAGTACACCTCTCCTATTGCGAATATGACTGATTTATTTCGTCATATCAGGAACTAGATTATCTACCAAGGTTCACTACCCAAAAATGTACCCCTTTCATATCGCTAATATAACTGATTTATTTCGTCATATCAGGAATTTTATTCTCTACCACGTTTCACCATCCAAAACTGTACCCCTCTCATAACGTGAATATGACGGTTTTTTTCTTTAAATCAGGAACTAAATTCCCTATCAAGGTTCACCACCCAAAACTGAACCCCTCTCATCACGCGAATATGACTGATTTATTTCGTCATATCAGGAATTTAATTCTCTACCAAGTTTCACTACCCAAAACTGTACCCCTCTCATAACGTGAATATGACTGATTTATTTTGTTATATCAGGAACTAAATTCCCTATCAAGATTCACCACACAAAACTGTAACCCCTTTCATAATGCGAATATGACTGATTTATTTCGTCATATGAGGAATTTAATTCTCTGCAAGAGTGAGAATTCCCGAAAATCGATGAAAATCATGGACTGTAGCCCAGGAAAAGATGAAGATTTTCCCGAAAATCGATGAAAATCATGGACTAAGCCCAGGAAAAGAGTGAGAATTTCCCGAAAATCGATGAAAATCATGGACTGTAGCCCAGTGAAAAGAGTGAGAAATTCCCGAAAATCGATGAAAATCATGGACTATAGCCCCGTGAAAAGAGTGAGAATTTCTCGAAAATCGATGAAAATCATGGACTTTAGCCCAGTGAAACGAGTGAGAATTTCCCGAAAATCGATGAAAATCATGGACTGTAGCCCAGTGAAAAGAGTGAGAATTTCCCGAAAATCGATGAAAATCATGGACTGTAGCCCAGTGAAAAGAGTGAGAATTTCCCGAAAATCGATGAAAATCATGGACTATAGCCCCGTGAAAAGAGTAAGAATTTCTCGAAAATCGATGAAAATCATGGACTTTAGCCCAGTGAAACGAGTGAGAATTCCCCGAAAATCTCATCACTATATGAGTAACAATTTCATCAGGAATTGAAATCTATCATGACTATAGCCCCGTGAAAGAGTGAGAAATTCCCGAAAATCGATGAAAATCATGGACTGTAGCCCAGTGAAAAGAGTGAGAATTTCCCGAAAATCGATGAAAATCATGGACTATAGCCCAGTGAAAAGAGTGAGAATTTCCCGAAAATCGATGAAAATCATGGACTGTAGCCCAGTGAAAAGAGTGAGAATTTCCCGAAAATCGATGAAAATCATGGACTATAGCCCGTGAAAGAGTGAGAATTTCTCGAAAATCGATGAAAATCATGGACTTTAGCCCAGTGAAAAGAGTGAGAATTTCCCGAAAATCGATGAAAATCATGGACTGTAGCCCAGTGAAAAGAGTAAGAATTTCCCGAAAATCGATGAAAATCATGGACTGTAGCCCAGTAAAAAGAGTGAGAATTTCCCGAAAATCGATGAAAATCATGGACTATAGCCCAGTGAAAAGAGTGAGAATTTCCGAAAATCGATGAAAATCATGGACTATAGCCAGTGAAAAAGTGAGAATTTCCCGAAAATCGATGAAAATGACTGTAGCCAGTGAAAAGAGGAACTACATTATCTACCAAGGTTCATCACCAAAAACTGTACCTCTCTCATCACTGGAATATGACTGATTTATTTCGTCATATCAGGAATTTAATTCTCTACCAAGCATCACCACCCAAAATTGTACCCCTCTCATAACGCGAATATGGCTGATCTATTTTGTCATATGAGGAATTTTTTTCTCTACCAAGGTTCACCACCCAAAACTATAGCCCTCTCATTACGCGAATATGACTGATTTATTTCTTAAATCAGGAACTAAAATTCTCTACCAATGTTCACCACACAAAACTGTACCCCTCTCAAAACGCGAATATGACTAATTTATTTCGTTATATCAGGAATTTAATTCTCTACCAAGTTTCACCACCCAAAACTGTACCCCTCTCTTATCGCGAATATGACTGATTTATTTCGTCATATCAGGAACTAAATTCTCTACCAAGTTCACCACCCAAAACTGTACCCCTCTCATAACGCGAACATGACTGATTTATTTCGTCATATCGGGAACTTAATTCTCTACAAGAGTAAGAATTTCCCGACAATCGAAAAAATCAGGACTATAGCCCAGTGAAAAGAGCGAGAATTGCCCGAAAATCGATGAAAATCATGGACTACAGCCCAGTGATAACAGTGAGAATTTCCTGAAAATCGATGAAAAGAATGGACTATAGCCCAGTGAAAACAGTGAGAATTTCCCGAAAATCGATGAAAATCATGGACTATAGCCCTGTGAAAAGTGTGAGAATTTCACGAAACTCGATGAAAATCATGGACTATAGCCCAGTGAAAAGAGTGAGAATTTCCCGAAAATCGATGAAAATCATGGACTATAGCCCAGTCAAAAGAGTGAGAATTTCCCGAAAATCGATGAAAATCATGGACTTTAGCCCAGTCAAAAGAGTGAGAATTTCCCGAAAATCGATGAAAATCATTTACTGTAGCCCAGTAAAAAGGGTGAGAATTTCTCGAAAATCGATGAAAATCATGGACTATAGCCCAGTGAAAAGAGTGAGAATTTCCCAAAAATCGATGAAAATCATTTACTGTAGCCCAGTAAAAAGGGTGAGAATTTCTCGAAAATCGATGAAAATCATGGACTATAGCCCAGTGAAAAGAGTGAGAATTTCTCGAAAATCGATGAAAATCATGGACTATAACCCAGTGAAAAAGTTGAGGTTCACCACCCAAAAACGTGTACCACTTTCATATCGCGAATATAACTGATTTATTTCGTCATATCAGGAACTACATTATCTACCAAGGTTCACCACCCAAAACTGTACCCCTCTCATATCGCGAATATGAGTGATTTATTTCGTCATATCAGGAATTTAATTCTCTACCAAGCATCACCACCCAAAACTGTACCCCTCTCATAACGCGAATATGACTGATTTATTTTGTCATATGAGGAATTTTTTTCTCTACCAAGGTTCAACACCCAAAACTATAGCCCTCTCATAACGCGAATATGACTAATTTATTTCGTTATATCAGGAATTTAATTCTCTTCCAAGGTTCACCACCCAAAACTGTACCCCTCTCTTATCGCGAATATGACTGATTTATTTCGTCATATCAGAAACTAGATTCTCTACCAAGGTTCACCGCCCAAAACTATACCCCTCTCATAACGCGAATATGACAGATTTATTTCGTCATATCAGAAATTTAATTCTCTACCAAGGTTCTCCACCCAAAACTGTACCCCTATCAGATATCGCGAATATGACTGATTTATTTCGTCATATCAGGTACTAGATTCTCTACCAAGGTTCACCACCCAAAACTGTACCCCTCTCATCACGTGAACATGACTGATTTATTTCGTCATATCAGGAATTTAATTCTCTACCAAGGTTCACCACCCAAAATTGTACCCCTCTCATAACGCGAATATGACTGATTTATTTCGTCATATCAGGAACTAGATTCTCTACCAAGGTTTACCACCCAAAACTGTACCCCTCTCATCACGCGAATATGACTGATTTATTTCGTCATATCAGGAACTAGATTTTCTACCAAGGTTTACCACCCAAAACTGTATCCCTCTCATCACGCGAATATGACTGATTTATTTCGTCATATCAGGAACAAGATTCTCTACCAAGGTTTACCACCCAAAACTGTACCCCTCTCACATCGCGAATATGACTGATTTATGTCGTCATATGAGGAACTAGATTCTCTACAATGCCTTCATCAAGAAAATAAAAAAACATTCGTTCTTTAATTTGGGGGAATTCAGTAGCAATTTGTTATGTTGTCTTAATTAGATTCCGTTTTTCTGAACTTAAACAAGAAGTTCCGGTATAAAAGGGGCCTGGCCTGGCCATTCTCACACCTAGTTGTCAATCAACCATCAATGCCTAAACAGCTGACAAACAACCTGCGCATTTTTGTACGACCGTTTCTTATACAATTTGTTTCATTTTTTTCTAAGAATGTTCTGTAAAACATTAGGAAGTCATATCTTATGTTTGTTGATGATATATTTTGGTTTCATGAGTTTTTGAAGCATGTTTACTTTGCAGGACGCTCGACTCAACAACGTGCCACGACTGCAAGAGTAGAAATTTGCATTTCGCACCCGAAAGGTGTGAAATTTGGGAGGTGCTATCCCTTTTATAGCCGAACTTCTTGTTTAACGAAAATTCATGAAAAGTGTGTTTTTTATTCGTAAATTTATAATATCTGATTGATCGGAAAACAAATTCGGAAAAATTACGAACAACAAAACTTGTTCAACTTAGAATGGAATCACCAATGTGTGACACGAATAACGTTTCACAATATTATTTTTTGTCATGTACATGCTATAACTGTTGCATGTGATTTCGCACATTACTGTTGCTTTGATTTGTTCAAATAAAAATGACAAGTTGATGTGATACCCGTGTGATAATCTGCGGCATACTTGCATGTGCATTAATTATTAGATGAGGGTATATAACATTGTTTTTCAGTAACAAATAATATTCTGATTATTGTTGCTTCGGTTCTTTTGAAAGCTTTCAACAATGTTCGCAATTGACAAGCTCAACAGACAAAACGAGCAGACGTGGGTCAACTTACAAAAGCGTCTGAACTTAGTGCAGTTTGACTACAAAAGGCTGTTCCCAACGGAGGTTCACAACTTCGTGAAAAACAAGGCCGTTTCTGTTGGCAGTTCGGAAGGCTATTTTATTCCTTCCTTGTTGACAACAACGGCATTTGTTCTCGCGTCTAACAACATTAAAGTAGACACATCGACCCACAAACAGCCGCTCAACATTTTTACGATATTTGTGGGATATCCTGGAACAGGTAAATACTTTTAAGGAGAAATATTTTATTTTCAAATAATGTTGTCAAAGCTGGAAAAGATGGGCTTTCTTAATGTTAATTCTCTCTTCAACAGGAAAATCATCAGCAATACAGTATGCTGCTCAAGAGCCTTTGGAGTTTCTCAGTCAAGTAGTGCCGTTATCAGCAAGACCACGTCTTCAGGACTCGTCAAGTTTCTTGCCAACAACAAAAAAGGGTTCATTTTATCGCCTGAAGTATTCGATATTTTAAACAAACTAATGAAATCTGATGAAGAAAATGCGACTGGTGATATTCAGCTTTGTGCAAACTTTTCTCCGGAGAGAGTTGTTCATATCATTATTCTACGTCGGAGAATACACGAGTCATTCCATCCAATTCACCATTCAGTATCCTTGGTTCAACCCAGCTAATAAATGCGGCAAAACTTATATCAAGGATGGATCAAGGGCATGGGTTGGTGGATCGAATTTTGTTGGCCACCCCGCTTGCGTACAGGCCCACACTTTCAGAGATGGAGAATGCAAAGAGCGATTTGTCCACGGAGGCTGTTGATGATTTCAACAACTATTTGAAAATATTAACCTCGTTGAACAGAACGAATTTTCTTTTCATGACGACGCGAAGGTGCTTCTTCGTGAAACAATGGACCACTTCGTATCGGAGGTTAATGAGGCCATACGGGAAGGAAAGGTACTACCCAAATCAAAGATGGCGGAACTTATTCCGCGAATAGCGACACTCCTACATGTGTTCAACCACTCGATGGTACAACTTTTGGCCGGCACTACAGCAACTCCGCCTTCAAGCAAAATTTTAGCAGAAACTTTGGAGAATGCAACAGCATTTGTGAAACATTTGGAATGTCAAAAGGACATATTATGTCAGGTAATTTCTGTGTTTGTTTATCCTAAAGTGTCGTTTTACACAGGTTATTTTTCATTTTTGATGCGATTTTTGTGCATTTTAATAGGGCGAAAATTGGATTGGATTGAGATTCATTCTAACCCAATGCATGCACGCATTAACTTGTATCAAACAAGCTGTTTGTTTTATAGTTTAGTAGTGTTTTTCTATGACCTTTAGGATATTTTTTAGCTGTTGTAGCCACCAGCGTGCATGCAGTCATGGACATCCTTTTAAAATCTTCGTTCACGAAGCCAAGCCATGATGATTGTATGCTACACAAACTCTTTTCTCTTTTCTGAAGTTGGTTCATATAATTTTGTTCTTTTTCAGTTCGTAAAGGAAGTAACGAATCCCAT
This sequence comes from Desmophyllum pertusum, assembly GCA_029204205.1. NCBI lineage: Eukaryota > Metazoa > Cnidaria > Anthozoa > Scleractinia > Caryophylliidae > Desmophyllum > Desmophyllum pertusum. The sequence goes on from MU827815.1 coordinate 172,120, forward strand.
TTATTACAAGACCATCGAGCAACCAACGTCGAGTACATTGAAAGAGAGCATTCTTTCCTCGTCAGGTCCTCTGGTCACGTACAGAGCGTTCAAGCACGGCAAGAGAAGCTCGAGATCAATTACGGAGGCAGAATATTGTCAAGCCGCCGAATCCTTACAGGAAAATGGATTTGGTAGAATCGTGGAATTTCGTGTGCGGAGAGCGACAGCAAATTGCAAAGTGTTCATCAAATCAAAGCCGGAGCCTTATCCTAGCACAGCCGTAATCAGTAGCGCAGCATTCGATGACGCCTTTTCTAAAGCCATTCACAAGGACATTACGGCTCCAATGAGGGCTTATCTAAATGATAATCATTTAATGCCCCAATAGAAACAACGATAACATAATTTAATTGAGGAATACTGATCTTATTTATAAAGAGTATGGCTATTATTTGTAAATAGTGGATTTATATTAAAGATTATTGTTTATTTACTTCAAATGTTGTGGGGTTTTTAGAATACTTTTAGGCTTGTTTCCATATGATTCGTAATGGTTTGTTAACGGCCCTTCATCCCAATTGCACCTGACGATTGTATAACCTAGCTATAGCTATGGCACCGCGGGCCGCGGTGGCAGGCAAAACGTTACCTGATTCTGTGATATTCAATGACTATGGCACCGCGGACCGCGGTGGCAGACAAAACTTTACCTGATTGATATTCAATGACTAAAACACCGCGGACGGCGGTGGCAGATAAACTTTTTCCTGATTGAAATTCAATGACTATGGCACCGTGGACCGCGGTGGCAGACAAAACTTTACCTGATTGATATTCAATGACTATGGCACCGTGGACCGCGGTAGCAGACAAACTTTACCTGATTTATATTCAATGACTATGACACCGCGGACCGCGGTGGCAGGCAAAACTTTACCTGATTGATATTCAATGACTATGACACCGCGGACCGCGGTGGCAGATAAAACTTTTCCTGATTGATATTCAATGACTATGGCACCGTGGACCGCGGTGGCAGGAAAAACTTTACCTGATTTATATTCAATGACTGACACCGCGGTGGCAGGCAAAACTTTACCTGATTCAGTGATATTCACTTTTAGGAACACTTTTAGGAACACTTTTAGGAACACTTTTAGGAACATTTTAAGAAGACTTTTAGGAAGACTTTTAGGAAGACTTTTAGGAAGACTTTTAGGAACCCTTTTAAGAAGACTTTTAGGAACACTTTTAGGAACACTTTTAGGAACACTTTTAGGAACACTTTTAGCAACACTTTTAGCAACACTTTTAGAACACTTTTAGGAACACTTTTAGGAACACTTTTAGGAACACTTTAGCAACACTTTTAGCAACACTTTTAGCAACACTTTTAGGAACACTTTAGGAACACTTTTAGGAAGACTTTTAGGAACACTTTTAGGAACACTTTTAAAAACACTTTTAGGAACACTTTTAGGAACACTTTTAGGAACACTTTTAGGAACATTTTTAAGAAGACTTTTAGGAAGACTTTTAGGAACACTTTTAAGAAGACTTTTAGGAAGACTTTTAGGAACACTTTTCGGAACCCTTTTAGGAACAGTTTTAAGAAGACTTTTAGGAACACTTTTTGGAACACTTTTAGGAACAGTTTTAAGAAGACTTTTAGGAACACTTTTAGGAACATTTTTAGGAACACTTTTAAGAACACTTTTAGGACGACTTTTAAGAACACTATTAGGAACACTTTTAGGAACACTTTTAACAACACTTTTAAGAAGACTTTTAGGAAGACTTTTAGGAACACTTTTAAGAACCTTTTAGGACGACTTTTACGAACACTATTAGGAACACTTTTAGAAACACTTTTAAGAACACTTTTAAGAAGACGTTTAGGAAGACTTTTCAGAAGACTTTTAGTAACACTTTTAAGAAGACTTTTAGAAACACTTTTAGGAACACTTTTAGGAACACTTTTTAGGAACACTTTTAGGAAAGAATTTTAGGAAGACTTTAAAGAAGACTTTTAGGAAGACGTTTAGGAACAGTTTTGAGAACACGTTTAGGAATACTTTTAAGAAGACTTTTAGTAACACGTTTAAGAAGACTTTTAGGAAAACGTTTAGTAACACTTTTAAGACTTTTAAGAAGACTTTTAGGAACACTTTTAAGAAGACTTTTAGGAAGACTTTTAGGAACAGTTTTAAGAAGACTTTTAGGAAAACTTTTAAGAACACTATTAGGATCACTTTTAAGAACACTTTTAAGAAGACTTTTAGGAAGACTTTTAGGAACACTTTTAGGAACACTTGTAGGAACACTTTTAAGAAGACTTTTAGCAAAACTTTTAGTAACACTATTAAGAAGACTTTTAGGAACACTTGTAGCAACACTTTTAAGAAGACTTGTAGGAAGACTTTTAGTAACACTTTTAAGAACCTTTTAGGAACGACTTTTACGAAGACTTTTAGGAAGACTTTTAGGAACACTTTAAGAACACTTTTAGGAACACTTTTAGGAACACTTTTCAGAACACTTTTAGTAACAGTTTTAAGAAGACTTTTAGAAACACTTTTATGAACACTTTTAGGAACACTTTTTACGAACACTTTTAGAAAGACTTTTAGGAAGACCTTTAAGAAGACTTTTAGGAAGACGTTTAGGAACACTTTTGAGAACACGTTTAGGAATACTTTTAAGAAGACTTTTAGTAAACACGTTTTAAGAAGTCTTTTAGGAAAACGTTTAGTAACACTTTTAAGACTTTTAAGAAGACTTTTAGGAACACTTTTAAGAAGACTTTTAGGAAGACTTTTAGGAACAGTTTTAAGAAGACTTTTAGGAAAACTTTTAGGAACACTATTAGGATCACTTTTAAGAACACTTTTAAGAAGAATTTTAGGAAGACTTATAGGAACACTTTTAGGAACTAGATTTTCTACCAAGGTTTACCACCCAAAACTGTATCCCTCTCATCACGAAGCGAATATGACTGATTTATTTCGTCATATCAGGAACAAGATTCTCTACCAAGGTTTACCACCCCAAAACTGTACCCCTCTCACATCGCGAATATGACTGATTTTATGTCGTCATATGAGGAACTAGATTCTCTACAAATGCCTTCATCAAGAAAATAAAAAAACATTCGTTCTTTAATTTGGGGGAATTCAGTAGCAATTTGTTATGTTTGTCTTAATTAGATTCCGTTTTTCTGAACTTAAACAAGAAGTTCCGGTATAAAAGGGGCCTGGCCTGGCCATTCTCACACCTAGTTGTCAATCAACCATCAATGCCTAAACAGCTGACAAACAACCTGCGCTTTTTTTGTACTGAACCGTTTTCTTATACAATTTGTTTCATTTTTTCTAAGAATGTTCTGTAAAACATTAGGAAGTCATATCTTATGTTTGTTGATGATATATTTTGGTTTCATGAGTTTTTGAAGCATGTTTACTTTGCAGGACGCTCGACTCAACAACGTGCCACGACTGCAAGAGTAGAAATTTGCATTTCGCACCCGAAAGGTGTGAAATTTGGGAGGTGCTATCCCTTTTATAGCCGAACTTCTTGTTTAACGAAAATTCATGAAAAGTGTGTTTTTTATTCGTAAATTTATAATATCTGATTGATCGGAAAACAAATTCGGAAAAATTACGAACAACAAAACTTGTTCAACTTAGAATGGAATCACCAATGTGTGACAACGAATAACGTTTCACAATATTATTTTTTGTCATGTACATGCTATAACTGTTGCATGTGATTTTCGCACCATTACTGTTGCTTTGATTTGTTCAAATACAAATGACAAGTTTGATGTGATACCCGTGTGATAATCTGCGGCATACTTGCATGTGCATTAATTATTAGATGAGGGTATATAACATTGTTTTTTCAGTAACAAATAATATTCTGATTATTGTTGCTTCGTTTCTTTTGAAAGCTTTCCAACAATGTTCGCAATTGGCAAGCTCAACAGACAAAACGAGCAGACGTGGGTCACTTACAAAAGCGTCTGAACTTATTGCAGTTTGACTACAAAAGGCTGTTCCCAACGGAGGTTCACAACTTCGTGAAAAACAAGGCCGTTTCTGTTGGCAGTTCGGAAGGCTATTTTATTCCTTCCTTGTTGACAACAACGGCATTTGTTCTCGCGTCTAACAACATTAAAGGAGACACAATCGACCCACAAAACAGCCGCTCACAAACATTTTTTACGATATTTGTGGGATATCCTGGAACAGGTAAATACTTTTAAAGGAGAAATATTTTATTTTCAAATAATGTTGTCAAAGCTGGAAAAGATGGGCTTTCTTAATGTTAATTCCATCTCTTCAAAAAACAGGAAAATCATCAGCAATACAGAATGCTGCTCAAGAGCCTTTGGAGTTTTCTCAGTCAAAGTAGTGCCCGTTATCAGCAAGACCGACGTCTTCATGACTCGTCAAGTTTCTTGCCAACAACAAAAAAGGGTTCATTTTATCGCCTGAAGTATTTCGATATTTTAATTAACAAAGCAAACTTAATGAAATCTGACTGAAGAAAAGAAGATGCGGACTGCGTTGATATTCCAGGACTTTTTGTTTGGGCCAAACACCATCGTAAACTTTTTTTCCACTTCTTTTTCCTGTCCCCCCTTCGCCACCTTTCTTTTTCTCTACTTTTTTCCCCCCTCTTTTTCCTACTTTTCCTACCCCCTTTCCCCTCTGCGGGAAGTGAGAGGTTGGATTTCATAATCATTATTTCACGTCGTCGGAGAATACACGAGTCATTATGTCCATCCGGGAATTCCCACTCATATCAGGTATCCTTGGTTCAGACGCCAGCTAACATAAATGCGGCAAAACTTATATCGAAGGATGGATCAAGGCGACATGGGTTGGGTGGAATCGAATTTATGGTTTTGGCCACCCCGCTCTTTGCGTACAGGCCCACACTTTCAGAGTATAGGAAGAATGCAAAGAGTGCGATTTGGTCTCCACGGAGGCTGTTGATGAGTTTCATCAACAACTAGTTTGAAAATATTAACCTCGTTTGGAACAGGAAAACGAATTTTCCTTTTCATGACGACGGCGAAGGTGCTTCTTCGTGAAACAATGGACCACTTCGTATCGGAGGTTAATGAGGCCATAACGGGAAGGAAAGGTACTACCCAAATCAAAGATGACGGAACTTATTCCGCGAATAGCGACACTCCTACATGTGTTTCAACCACTCGATGGTACAACTTTTGGCCGGCACTACAGCAACTCCGCCTTCAAGACAAAATTTTTAGCAGAAACTTTGGAGAATGCAACAGCATTTGTGAAACATTTGGAATGTCAAAAGGACATATTATGTCAGGTAATTTTCTGTGTTTGTTTATCCTAAAGTGTCGTTTTACACAGGTTATTTTTCATTTTTGATGCGATTTTTGTGCATTTTAATAGGGCGAAAATTGGATTGGATTGAGATTCATTCTAACCCAATGCATGCACGCATTAACTTGTATCAAACAAGCTGTTTGTTTTATAGTTTAGTAGTGTTTTTCTATGACCTTTAGGATATTTTTTAGCTGTTGTAGCCACCAGCGTGCATGCAGTCATGGACATCCTTTTAAAATCTTCGTTCACGAAGCCAAGCCATGATGATTGTATGCTACACAAACTCTTTTCTCTTTTCTGAAGTTGGTTCATATAATTTTGTTCTTTTTCAGTCGTAAAAGGAAGTAACGAATCCCATTTATTACAAGACCATCGAGCAACCAACGTCGAGTACATTGGAAAGAGAGCATTCTTTCCTCGTCAGGTCCTCTGGTCACGTACAGAGCGTTCCAAGCACGGCAAGAGAAGCTCGAGATCAATTACGGAGGCAGAATATTGTCAAGCCGCCGAATCCCCTTACAGGAAAATGGATTTGGTAGAATCGTGGAATTTCGTGTGGCGGAGAGCGACAGCAAATTGCAAAGTGTTCATCAAATCAAAGCCGGAGCCTTATCCTAGCACAGCCGTAATCAGTAGCGCAGCATTCGATGACGCCTTTTCTAAAGCCATTCACAAGGACATTACGGCTCCAATGAAGGGCTTATCTAATGATAATCATTTAATGCCCCAATAGAAACAACGATAACATAATTTAATTGAGGAATACTGATCTTATTTATAAAGAGTATGGCTATTATTTGTAAATAGTGGATTTATATTAAAGATTATTGTTTTATTTACTTCAAATGTTGTGGGGTTTTTTAGAATACTTTTAGGCTTGTTTCCATATGATTCGTAATGGTTTGTTAACGGCCCTTCATCCGCAATTGCACCTGACGATTGTATAACCTAGCTATAGCTATGGCACGCGGGCCGCGGTGGCAGGCAAAACGTTACCTGATTCTGTGATATTCAATGACTATGGCACCGCGGACCGCGGTGGCAGACAAAACTTTACCTGATTGATATTCAATGACTAAAACAACGCGGACGGCGGTGGCAGATAAAACTTTTCCTGATTGAAATTCAATGACTATGGCACCGTGGACTCGCGGTGGCAGACAAAACTTTACCTGATTGATATTCAATGACTATGGCACCGTGGACCGCGGTAGCAGACAAAACTTTACCTGATTTATATTCAATGACTATGACACCGCGGACCGCGGTGGCAGGCAAAACTTTACCTGATTGATATTCAATGACTATGACACCGCGGACCGCGGTGGCAGATAAAACTTTTCCTGATTGATATTCAATGACTATGGCACCGTGGACCGCGGTGGCAGGAAAAACTTTACCTGATTTATATTCAATGACTGACACCGCGGTGGCAGCAAAACTTTACCTGATTCAGTGATATTCACTTTTAGGAACACTTTTAGGAACACTTTTAGGAACACTTTTAGGAACATTTTTAAGAAGACTTTTAGGAAGACTTTAGGAAGACTTTTAGGAAGACTTTTAGGAACCCTTTAAGAAGACTTTTAGGAACACTTTTAGGAACACTTTTAGGAACACTTTTAGGAACACTTTTAGGAAACACTTTAGCAACACTTTTAGCAACACTTTTAGGAACACTTTTAGGAACACTTTTAGGAACACTTTTAGGAACACTTTTAGCAACACTTTTAGCAACACTTTAGCAACACTTTTAGGAACACTTTTAGGAACACTTTTAGGAAGACTTTTAGGAACACTTTTAGGAACACTTTTAAAAACACTTTTAGGAACACTTTAGGAACACTTTTAGGAACACTTTTAGGAACATTTTTAAGAAGACTTTTAGGAACACTTTTAGGAACACTTTTAAGAAGACTTTTAGGAAGACTTTTAGGAACACTTTTCGGAACCCTTTTAGGAACAGTTTTAAGAAGACGTTTAGGAACACTTTTTGGAACACTTTTAGGAACAGTTTTAAGAAGACTTTTAGGAACACTTTTAGGAACATTTTTAGGAACACTTTTAAGAACACTTTTAGGACGACTTTTAAGAACACTATTAGGAACACTTTTAGGAACACTTTTAACAACACTTTTTAAGAAGACTTTTAGGAAGACTTTTAGGAACACTTTTAAGAACCTTTTAGGACGACTTTTACGAACACTATTAGGAACACTTTTAGAAAACACTTTTAAGAACACTTTTAAGAAGACTTTAGGAAGACTTTTCAGAAGACTTTTAGTAACACTTTTAAGAAGACTTTTAGAAACACTTTTTAGGAACACTTTTAGGAACACTTTTAGGAACACTTTTAGAAAGAATTTTAGGAAGACTTTAAAGAAGACTTTTAGGAAGACGTTTAGGAACAGTTTTGAGAACACGTTTAGGAATACTTTTAAGAAGACTTTTAGTAACACGTTTAAGAAGACTTTTAGGAAAACGTTTAGTAACACTTTTAAGACTTTTAAGAAGACTTTTAGGAACACTTTTAAGAAGACTTTTAGGAAGATTTTTTAGGAACAGTTTTAAGAAGAATTTTAGGAAAACTTTTAGGAACACTATTAGGATCACTTTTTAAGAACACTTTTTAAGAAGACTTTTAGGAAGACTTATAGGAACACTTTTAGGAACACTTTTAGGAACATTTTTAAGAAGACTTTTTAGGAAGACTTTTAGGAAGACTTTTAGGAAGACTTTTAGGAACCCTTTTAAGAAGACTTTTAGGAACACTTTTAGGAACACTTTTAGGAACACTTTTAGGAAACACTTTTAGGAACACTTTTAGCAAACACTTTTAGCAACACTTTTAGGAACACTTTTAAGAACACTTTTAGGAACACTTTTAGGAACACTTTTAGCAACACTTTTAGCAACACTTTTAGCAACACTTTTAGGAAGACTTTTAGGAACACTTTTAGGAAGACTTTTAGGAACACTTTTAGGAACACTTTTAAAAACACTTTTAGGAACACTTTTAGGAACACTTTTAGGAACACTTTTAGGAACATTTTTAAGAAGACTTTTAGAACACTTTTAGGAACACTTTTAAGAAGACTTTTAGGAAGACTTTTAGGAACACTTTTCGGAAAACCCTTTTAGGAACAGTTTTAGAAGACTTTTAGGAACACTTTTTGGAACACTTTAGGAACAGTTTTAAGAAGACTTTTAGGAACACTTTTAGGAACATTTTAGGAACACTTTTAAGAACACTTTTAGGACGACTTTTAAGAACACTATTAGGAACACTTTTAGGAACACTTTTAACAACACTTTTAAGAAGACTTTTAGGAAGGACGTTTAGGAACAGTTTTTGAGAACACGTTTAGGAATACTTTTAAGAAGACTTTTAGTAACACGTTTAAGAAGACTTTAGGAAAACGTTTAGTAACACTTTTAAGACTTTTAAGAAGACTTTTAGGAACACTTTTAAGAAGACTTTTAGGAAGATTTTTTAGGAACAGTTTTTAAGAATTTAGGAAAACTTTTAGGAACACTATTAAGGATCACTTTAGAACACTTTTAAGAAGACTTTTAGGAAGACTTATAGGAACACTTTTAGGAACACTTTTAGGAACACTTTTAGGAAACATTTTTAAGAAGACTTTTAGGAACACTTTTAGGAACACTTTTAAGAAGACTTTTAGGAAGACTTTTAGGAACACTTTTCGGAACCCTTTTAGGAACAGTTTTAAGAAGACTTTTAGGAACACTTTTTGGAACACTTTTAGGAACAGTTTTAAGAAGACTTTTAGGAACACTTTTAGGAACATTTTTAGGAACACTTTTAAGAACACTTTTAGGACGACTTTTAAGAACACTATTAGGAACACTTTTAGGAACACTTTTAACAACACTTTTAAGAAGACTTTTAGGAAGACTTTAGGAACACTTTTAAGAACCTTTTAGGACGACTTTTACGAACACTATTAGGAACACTTTTAGAAACACTTTTAAGAACACTTTTAAGAAGACTTTTAGGAAGACTTTTCAGAAGACTTTTAGTAACACTTTTAAGAAGACTTTTAGAAACACTTTTAGGAACACTTTTAGGAACACTTTTAGGAACACTTTTAGAAAGAATTTTAGGAAGACTTTTAAGAAGACTTTTAGGAAAGACGTTTAGGAACAGTTTTGAGAACACGTTTAGGAATACTTTTAAGAAGACTTTTAGTAACACGTTTAAGAAGACTTTTAGGAAAACGTTTAGTAACACTTTTAAGACTTTTAAGAAGACTTTTAGGAACACTTTTAAGAAGACTTTTAGGAAGATTTTTAGGAACAGTTTTAAGAAGAATTTTAGGAAACTTTTAGGAACACTATTAGGATCACTTTTAAGAACACTTTTAAGAAGACTTTTAGGAAGACTTATAGGAACACTTTTAGGAACACTTTTAGGAACATTTTTAAGAAGACTTTTAGGAAGACTTTTAGGAAGACTTTTAGGAAGACTTTTAGGAACCCTTTTAAGAAGACTTTTAGGAACACTTTTAGGAACACTTTTAGGAACACTTTTAGGAACACTTTTAGGAACACTTTTTAGCAACACTTTTAGCAACACTTTTAGGAACACTTTTAGGAACACTTTTAGGAACACTTTTAGGAACACTTTTAGCAACACTTTTAGCAACACTTTTAGCAACACTTTTAGGAACACTTTTAGGAACACTTTTAGGAAGACTTTTAGGAACACTTTTAGGAACACTTTAAAAACACTTTTAGGAACACTTTTAGGAACACTTTTAGGAACACTTTTAGGAACATTTTTAAGAAGACTTTTAGGAACACTTTTAGGAACACTTTTAAGAAGACTTTTAGGAAGACTTTTAGGAACACTTTTCGGAACCCTTTTAGGAACAGTTTTAAGAAGACTTTTTAGGAACACTTTTTGGAACACTTTTAGGAACAGTTTTAAGAAGACTTTTAGGAACACTTTTAGGAACATTTTTAGGAACACTTTTAAGAACACTTTTAGGACGACTTTTAAGAACACTATTAGGAACACTTTTAGGAACACTTTTAACAACACTTTTAAGAAGACTTTTAGGAAGAACGTTTAGGAACAGTTTTGAGAACACGTTTAGGAATACTTTTAAGAAGACTTTTTAGTAACACGTTTAAGAAGACTTTTAGGAAAACGTTTAGTAACACTTTTAAGACTTTTAAGAAGACTTTTAGGAACACTTTTAAGAAGACTTTTAGGAAGATTTTTAGGAACAGTTTTAAGAAGAATTTTAGGAAAACTTTTAGGAACACTATTAGGATCACTTTTAAGAACACTTTTAAGAAGACTTTTAGGAAGACTTATAGGAACACTTTTAGGAACACTTGTAGGAACATTTTTAAGAAGACTTTTAGCAAAACTTTTAGTAACACTTTTAAGAAGACTTTTAGGAACACTTGTAGCAACATTTTAAGAAAACTTGTAGGAAGACTTTTAGTAACACTTTTAAGAAGACTTTTAGGAACACGTTTCAGAAGACTTTTAGGAAGACTTTTAGGAACAGTTTTAAGAACACTTTTAGGAACACTTTTAGGAACACTTTTTGGAACACTTTTAGGAACAGTTTTAAGAAGACTTTAAGGAAGACTTTTTATGAACACTTTTAGGAACACTTTTAAGAAGACTTTTAGGAAGACCTTTAGGAAGACTTTTAGGAACAGTTTTAAGAACACTTTTAGAAACACTTTTAGGAACATTTTTAAGAAGAGTTTTAGGATCTAAATTCTCTCCTAGTTTCACCTCCGAAAACTGAACCCCTCTCATCACGCAGAATATGACTGATTTTTTTCGTCATTTCAGGTTCTAAATTCTCTACTAGATTAGCCTCCAAAAGGTGTACCCTCTCATCACGCGGAATATGACTGATTTATTTCGTCATTTCAGGATCTAAATTCTCTACTAGTTTTACCTCCCAAAACTGTACCCCTCTCATCGCGCGAAATATGACTGATTTAATTCGTCATTTCAGGAACTAAATTCTCTACTAGTTTTACCTCCCAAACTGTACCCCTCTCATCACGCGGAATATGACTGATTTCTTTCGTCATTTCAGGATCTAATTTCTCTACTAGTTTCAACGTCCAAAACTGTACCCCTCTCATCACGCAGAATATGATTGATTTTTTTCGTAATTTCAGGATCTAAATTCTCTACTAGTTTCACCTTCTAAATCTGTACCCCTCTCATCACGCAGAATATGACTGATTTTTTTCGTCATTTCAGGATCTAAATTCTCTACTAGTTTCACCTCCTAAGTCTGTACCCCTCTCATCAAGCGGAATATGACTGATTCATTTCGTTATTTCAGGATCTAAATTCTCTACTTGTTTCACCTTTTAAATCTGTACCCCTCTCATCATGCAGAATATGACTGATTTTTTCGTCATTTCAGGATCTAAATTGTCTACTAGTTTCTCCTCCCAAAACAGTACCCCTCTCATCACGAAGAATATTATTGATTTTTTTCGTAATTTCAGGATCTAAATTCTCTACTAGTTTCACTTTCTAAATCTGTACCCCTCTCATCACGCAGAATATGACTGATTTTTTTCGTCATTTCAGGATCTAAATTCTCTACTAGTTTCACCTCCTAAATCTGTACCCCTCTCATCACGCAGAATATGACTGATGTTTTTCGTAATTTCAGGATCTAAATTCTCTACTAGTTTCACCTCCTAAATCTGTACCCCTCTCATCACGCAGAATATGACTGATTTTTTTCGTCATTTCAGGATCTAAATTCTCTACTAGTTTCACCTCCTAAATCTGTACCCCTCTCATCACGCAGAATATGACTGATTTTTTTGATAATTTCAGGATCTAAATTCTCTACTAGTTTCGCCTCCTAAATCTGTACCCCTCTCATCACGCAGAATATGACTGATTTTTTTCGTCATTTCAGGATCTAAATTGTCTACTAGTTTCTCCTCCCAAAACTGTACCCCTCTCATCACGCAGAATATGATTGATTTTTTTCGTAATTTCAGGATCTAAATTCTCTACTAGATTTAGGAGGTGAAACTAGTAGAGAATTTAGATCCTGAAATTACGAAAAAAATCAATCATATTCTGCGTGATGAGAGGGGTACAGTTTTGGAGGAGAAACTAGTAGACAATTTAGATCCTGAAATGACGAAAAAAATCAGTCATATTCTGCGTGATGAGAGGGGTACAGATTTAGGAGGCGAAACTAGTAGAGAATTTAGATCCTGAAATTATCAAAAAAATCAGTCATATTCTGCGTGATGAGAGGGGTACAGATTTAGGAGGTGAAACTAGTAGAGAATTTAGATCCTGAAATGACGAAAAAAATCAGTCATATTCTGCGTGATGAGAGGGGTACAGATTTAGGAGGTGAAACTAGTAGAGAATTTAGATCCTGAAATTACGAAAAACATCAGTCATATTCTGCGTGATGAGAGGGGTACAGATTTAGGAGGTGAAACTAGTAGAGAATTTAGATCCTGAAATGACGAAAAAAATCAGTCATATTCTGCGTGATGAGAGGGGTACAGATTTAGAAAGTGAAACTAGTAGAGAATTTAGATCCTGAAATTACGAAAAAAATCAATAATATTCTTCGTGATGAGAGGGGTACTGTTTTGGGAGAAACTAGTAGACAATTTAGATCCTGAAATGACGAAAAAATCAGTCATATTCTGCATGATGAGAGGGGTACAGATTTAAAAGGTGAAACAAGTAGAGAATTTAGATCCTGAAATAACGAAATGAATCAGTCATATTCCGCTTGATGAGAGGGGTACAGACTTAGGAGGTGAAACTAGTAGAGAATTTAGATCCTGAAATGACGAAAAAAATCAGTCATATTCTGCGTGATGAGAGGGGTACAGATTTAGAAGGTGAAACTAGTAGAGAATTTAGATCCTGAAATTACGAAAAAAATCAATCATATTCTGCGTGATGAGAGGGGTACAGTTTTGGACGTTGAAACTAGTAGAGAAATTAGATCCTGAAATGACGAAAGAAATCAGTCATATTCCGCGTGATGAGAGGGGTACAGTTTGGGAGGTAAAACTAGTAGAGAATTTAGTTCCTGAAATGACGAATTAAATCAGTCATATTTCGCGCGATGAGAGGGGTACAGTTTTGGGAGGTAAAACTAGTAGAGAATTTAGATCCTGAAATGACGAAATAAATCAGTCATATTCCGCGTGATGAGAGGGTACACCTTTTGGAGGCTAATCTAGTAGAGAATTTAGAACCTGAAATGACGAAAAAAATCAGTCATATTCTGCGTGATGAGAGGGGTTCAGTTTTCGGAGGTGAATCTAGTAGATAATTAAGATTTTGAAATGACGAAAAAATCAGTCATATTCTGCGTGATGAGAGGGGTACAGATTTAGGAGGTGAAAACTAGTAGAGAATTTAGATCCTGAAATTACGAAAAACATCAGTCATATTCTGCGTGATGAGAGGGGTACAGATTTAGGAGGTGAAACTAGTAGAGAATTTAGATCCTGAAATGACGAAAAAAATCAGTCATATTCTGCGTGATGAGAGGGGTACAGCTTTGGGAGGTGATTGAGAAACTAGTAGAGAATTTAGATCCTGAAATGACGGAATAAATCAGTCATATTCCGCGTGATGAGAGGGGTACAGTTTTGGGAGATGAAACTAGTAAGCGATTTAGATCCTGAAATGACGAAATAAATCAGTCATATTCCGCGTGATGAGAGGGGTACAGCTTTGGGAGGTGAAACTAGTAGAGAATTTATATCCTGAAATGACGAAATAAATCAGACATATTCCGCGTGATGAGAGGGGTACAGTTTTGGAAGGTGAAACTATTAGAGAATTTAGATCCTGAAATGAAAAAATAAATCAGTCATATTCCGCGTGATGTGTGGGGTACAGTTTTGGGAGGTAAAACTAGTAGAGAATTTAGATCCTGAAATGACGAAAAATCAGTCATATTCCGCTTGATGAGAGGGTACACCTTTGGAGGCTAATCTAGTAGAGAATTTAGAACCTGAAATGACGAAAAAAATCAGTCATATTCTGCGTGATGAGAGGGGTTCAGTTTTGGGAGGTGAATCTAGTAGATAATTAAGATTTTGAAATGACGAAAAAATCAGTCATATTCTGCGTGATGAGAGGGGTACAGTTTTGGGAGGTGAAACTAGTAGAGAATTTAGATCCTGAAATGACCAAATAAATCAGACATATTCCGCGTGATGAGAGGGGTACAGCTTTGGGAGGTGAAACTAGTAGAGAATTTAGATCCTGAAATGACGGAATAAATCAGTCATAATCCGCGTGATGAGAGGGGTACAGCTTTGGGAGTTGAAACTAGAAGAGAATTTAGATCCTGAAATGACGAAATAAATCAGTCATATTCCGCGTGATGAGAGGGGTACAGCTTTGGGAGGTGAAACTAGTAGAGAATTTAGATCCTGAAATGACGGAATAAATCAGTCATATTCCGCGTGATGAGAGGGGTACAGCTTTGGGAGGTGAAACTATTAGAGAATTTAGATCCTGAAATGACGGAATAAATCAGTCATATTCCGCGTGATGAGAGGGGTACAGCTTTTGGAGGTGAAACTAGTAGAGAATTTAGATCCTGAAATGACGAAAAAAATCAGTCATATTCCGTTGATGAGAGGGGTACAGTTTTAGGAGGTGAAACTAGTAGAGAATTTAGATCCTGAAATGACGAAATAATCAGTCATATTCCGCGTGATGAGAGGGGTACAAGTTTTGGGTGGTGAAACTAGTAGAGAATTTAGATCCTGAAATGGCGAAAAAAATCAGTCATATTCCGCGTGATGAGAGGGGTACAGTTTTGGGAGGTGAAACTAGTAGAGAATTTAGATCCTTGAAATGACTAAATAAATCAGTCATATTTCGCGTGATGAGAGGGGTACAGTTTTGGGAGGTGAAACTAGTAGAGAATTTAGATCCTGAAATGACGAAAAAAATCAGTCATATTCCGCGTGATGAGAGGGATACAGTTTTTGGGAGGTGAAACTAGTAGAGAATTTAGATCCTGAAATGACGAAAAAAATCAGTCATATTTCTTGTGATGAGAGGGGTACAGATTTGGGAGGTGAAACTAGTAGAGAATTTAGATCCTGAAATGACGAAATAAATCAGTCATATTCCGCGTGATGAGAGGGGTACAATTTTGGGAAGGGAAACTAGTAGAGAATTTAGATCCTGAAATGACGAAATAAATCAGTCATATTCCGCGTGGGATGCGAGGGGTACACATTTTTGGTGGTGAAGCTTGGGTAGTGCAAAATTTAGATTCCTGAACTGCATACGGAATAAATCGGCTATAATAGTCCATGATTTTTATCGACTTTTGAACAATTTTTTTCACCTTTTTCCACTGGGCTATAGTCCATGATGTTTTATCGAATTTTTTGAACAATTTTAACCGTTTTCCCTTGGGCCTATATATAGTTCCCATGATTTTTTTACGTCGATTTTTGAACATTTTGTGACCTTTTGCTTTTTTCCCTGGGCTATAGTCCATGATTTGTATCGAAAGGTTTTTGAACATTTTCCACTTTTTCTCTTGGCTATAATCGATTAATTTTTTTATCGATTTTCGGTCATATTTTTGTTTTTCAGCTTTTTTTCCCTGGGCTATAATCCCATGATTTTTATCGATTTTTGTATCAATTTTACAAGCCTTTTTTCCCATGGGCTATAATCCCATGGATTTTTATCGATTTTTTGGATCAATTTTCACCTTTTTTCACCTGGGCCTTATAGTCCATGATTTTTATCGAGTTTTTTTGAACAATTTTGCACCTTTTTTCCCTGGGCTACAGTCTCATATCTATTTTTTTAGTCGATTTTCTGTCAATTTTCACCTTTTTTTCACTGGGCTATAATATAGTACCGTGATTTTTTTATCGGATTTTTTGGTCAATTTTCATCTTGAAGTTTTTCAACTGGGGGGGGGGCTATAGTCCATGATTTCTATCACTTTTCGGTCAATTTACACCTTTTTCACTGGGCTATAGTCCCGTGATATTTGTGGTATCGTGATTTTTTAACAATTTTCACGGCTTTTCGCGTGGAGAAGAGGGCGAGTTTTTAGTGGCTCCGGGAACGCGAGAGAGAAGAGTACGCCTGTTTTTTTCTCGGGCGCCTCGCGGCTTTTTCTTTCCCCTCACTCGCGCCCGCGGTTACGCAGACTGTAAGTTCTTTCACTTGTTTTTTGCTACTCCGCGCGTTTTGGCCCGTGCCGTGTCCGTGTCGGGTGTTTGGACATTTTGGCAGACTGCGGACCGTTTAAAACAGTCATTCGTCGGGGCAAATCAACTCAAAAATTCCGGGGACACTGAGAGGAGTTAGGCCATTATAACAATAATTTCTGACACGGCAAGATTGAGTTGGGGGTGTAGGTGTTTATTTGAGCATTTTATTCCTGACAGTAATCTGTTGTTGACATTTGATATCGTTTTTGTCCGTGGACAAGGTGACTGTACCAGTAAATAAATAATCGCGAGTGGTTGAGTGAGCCTGTTCCACGGGATAACGCTATCCACGGGATAACGCCTATCCACGGGATAAATCACTATCAAAAGTGGATAGCGTAGAAACAATAAAGAATAGCGGTAGTGTGTCTGGTAGTGGGTTTTACTGAGTGTAAACACGTACTCTTCTCTTTCGATTCCCCACAGCCCTTTTTCGCGTCTCTTGGCCCGGCGAGGCCATAGGATCGAGATAAAACGAAGGGTTTCTGGGACATAGGAAATTCGAAATTGTTTGATTGGTTAAGTGAACGGCAAGTGAAGAATACGGGCGGTGAAAACCTGGAAACTACCGCCCATAAAATTCGCGGGTGTAAATTACACATTTTTTTTTTTCGTGAAGGAGGGAGACAGTGGATGAAGATTTATGGCCAAAAGTGGGCGTGGAATATCTACAGCGATACTTTAGGAATCGCTCGAGCGACGTCATATATTACGAACCATAGAACAACTTCATAACTTGCAACTCTTGCAGATCATCAAGTCAGTTTGATCGTCAGTATTGCTGAAACCACGAATCGAAATATTAAAGTATTCCACTTCCAAACCTGAAAACCCGTAGGCAATATTAATAACGTCTTTTCTTTTAACAAAGGAATATACCGCTTTGCAGGGCAGTAAAATTTTGTACGGAAAGAAAAAAGAAGCCTTCGACATCAGACTCGTACCCAGTTGCTATTTATGGGGTTTTTGGGGGGTGAGAGAAGATTGGATACGAGAGGGGATTGGAGGCACTCGGGGATTCCCTCATCCCTTCCCGTGACTCCCCGCGCGCCTCATTTCACTCCCGTATCCAATCTTCTGTCGCCCCCCAAAACACATAAACAGCGGATGGTCACCCATCCAAATTCTGACCCCACCGAACAGGGCTTAACTTTTGACCTCGGAGGGTGATCCATTCTTAGCTGCATACAAGACAAAGACAGACAAGACACAGAAATACATACATTTGAATAGCCATTTAATAACTCTGTTTCTTATATTTATAAATGTACCATAAAATTCCAATAAAAATAAGCCCACAGGAAAATTAGTCCCCAAGTGCTGTGATGACAATCCCTCAGTCAGTCCCTCTTCATGCTGGGTGGGATTTTTCCACTGGCTTGGGTCTTTTAGCCTGTCATTCAGCTGTTTTCCTACGACGGGCTGCCCTCTTTCATCTCCTTTTCAACCTGTTCTTCTCCCGAATATAAGCCTATGTTTATTTATATTTTTCCTCTAAAGGAGGATGACATGTCTTCAGGTTATTGTTAGAGGTGTGCTCTGGATATTTGGATGACTTGTAGATATACTTTGGTACTTACGTGGCACTTCACATTTTCCAGATGCAACATGGTTAAAACTATTCTTCAAATTGCACATTTCCCCTCCGAAAAATAATCCCTCCAGAAAATAAGCTCACCACAAATGCCTTTAAGACCGAGTTCACCAGAGACCAGGCAGGGGTGATACATCCAATCTCTCCGTTTTGGATGAAACTTGGCCAGATTGAAGTACCCCACTCAATAACTCTAAAATACAAAGTTGGTCGACTTTGGATTTTTCCCCTTGGGAGTTAGACCACCCCCCCTGGTTTTTTGCCCCACATCTCAAAAATTCCACTAAAATAAGCAATCAAATTTAGACACTGCTCCTGGTTACAGAATACAATGAATTGTATTGTTTATTTTCACACGAATAAAGACTAGACCTGTGTTAATTTACACTACGAGTGTCAAGTAATTTTGGAGTGACAGGTGCCAATCAAGATCTGTCAACTGCCTTCCCGTGTCACGCAAGATTTAGGCAATTATGGCAAATTAGCTCCAATTCTGATCCAGATATCTCAAAGTGCATCTTTTCTTTTTCAGAAACAGTTTTTACCATGGTTCAGACTCGTCCTTGACTTGATAAAATCAAGATAAACATTTTTGGCATCTGTTATTTTTTAGGCGACAACAGCCGTTTTCAAACAACGTGACCAGAGACTGGTTCTAACAAAGAGAGAAGGACCAAATCTAAGAAAAATAGGAAATGTTACAGAAACAGTTCATGAACTTAATTTCTTAGTTAATGAGATTATAGTATCTGTAAATATTATTTATAGCAGTTAAAGCTAGCTGAAAGCAAAATTCATTGTAATATTTCCCTCGAAGTAATAGTAAATAACCAACCCAAATTCTGTTCTTACGCTTGGAATGAACGGTTGCAATGTTTAAATTCTAAAGCATCGAAGTGTTATTTACACATTTTTCCTGGGGCATTATCTTGTTGTGTTGTTTGTTTTACATTGCCCTGAGACATTACCCTAAAACTCTGCTTAATCATCACGTACAGCTCACGCACATGACCTTGCAGTTTAGTTATTGTCAACACTTAACTTCACACTCTGCATATGAACACATCAATCTTAAGTCGTATTCGTCCATGAAATTATTGTTTGGCCCTGCAGATTAAGTCCTGAGCTCACACATTGGATTATCCATTCCATTTTTTTTGGGATCCAAACAAATGTTGAACTATTGATTTTGCTGTATCAGGCATGTAAACACACCGTTATTCGAAAGTGGCAAGTGAATGCGTGACGGAAAATGAGCCCATAAACTTGATCAGCGGTAGTTACAATTGCCAACTTGGGGAGGTACAGACTTGCCGCTAATTTTAACCTTCCTGTCTTAAAGGGGAAACAATTCACCCAAATTATCTTAAAGGTTTGTTATTGAAACGAATTAGACACAATTTACGTATACATCTTGAAAGAAGAAGTCCGATTCCTTTTGACCAACCTCGTCCCCAGACGCCTTTTCCCTAAAAGTGGGAAGAGCGCCCTTCCCACCTGGGACGAGGTTGTTCCTTTTACCCATTGATTTGACTAAGCAGCTACTAACAAAATGCCTTAAACGAACGCATTTCTATCGTTTATACCGTACGTACATTTGAGGTCACTTTGTCCGTAGACTGCGAGCAGTGGGACTTTTTCCTCAGATCCTTGGCACGAGCGAAAATAAATAATTATGCAAATTAGGTGTTAAAACGAGGAGAGACATCGCACCCGCGCTTCTCGCGGCTAGCCGCTCGATCGTCGCATTTCCGCGCCCAGAAAGATTAGGAAAATAAAGAGACTGCTCGCAGTCTACTCTAATGTCTGAACCAGGGTGGGGGAATTTTCGATTTTTTTGTGGTCAAACAGGGGCATGGTTTCGAATCTTTGGCGGGCAAACCCTCCGTATAAACTTCAGTCAGGTATCCTCCGCCCCCACATCCTAAATGGCAAGACTCCTGCCATAGGTATACAACTTGAATTCGCAAACTAATCAGCGTGCAATTGGAGCATTATATCTTAAGTTTTGGGTCTCTTGCAAAATCACAGTTCCAGCTGGCTTCGTATTCAAGCCTTGTGGACATCTCTTCTGCCTCTGCAACAAAGTCTTCCTCCTCATCTTGGGCAGGACTCGGATCGGCCTGGTCTATGGCTAGTCGGCCACTCCTATACATCGCAGACAGTCTGCTGAAGTACCGCGCTATTTGGTCAGCAGCGATCCACTCATCTTTGCTGAACATTTTCTTGCCACTATCACCACGCATATTTCTCATCTTGGTGCACACATCCACTGGCACTTGCTTTTCTCCCTGTCTCCTCACCTTCCAGGAATATCCTTTTCAGATGTGTCTTCACCTTCTCGGAAAGCGGATTGCTCTTCGTGATGTTTTCAGCGCCCAACCCTTTGAGACCTGACATGTGGGATCAGTAACGGCTGTTTGGGAGCTCGACCCTGTTTCTTTCTGTAGGTAGCTCCCGAGACCTCTTTGCACGTCTCGGCCCATTTTTTCTTGATGGTGTCATAGGTCGTTTCTCTTTCTAACCTCACCAGGTGTTTTGCCTACGTCCAGGTTTTCTGTAGACTTGAAAAAATACCGGTATGTCTTTGTACATCCTCCTCAGGGCAGGAGAAATACACCCTCGTAGCTTCAGCAGCTGTGGGCTCTTCTTCGACAGACTGTGATGGTCCTAGGCTGAGGTTGTTGGGACGCACCTCTCCAAGTGGTGGATCTAAAAGCACCACGATGCATAGCTCTGTAGGTTCCTGAGGTGTCCCAAATCCTTTCACCTGTGCTGGCGTAAAACGGCTTTACCAGGGCCAACATCATAAGCCTTCCACACTCGCCGACCTCTAGACTCGAAAACTAAAATTGTTCAGAGACTGTATGCCGGACATTGTGTGCTTCTTCATGCGTGGCTGGACTCTTGAATCTTAACAACTGCTGCCTGGCACCCTTTAACCCCACCATAGGAATCGATTGCAGCCTTCATATCACCAAGCACTTTTGATGTCGTGACTTCATTTATGTAACGCCGCATATGGCTCTTCACTGTGGCACTTCGTCTGTCACAGACGTCCTTTCCAGCCTGTGGTTCACTGAAGTCATATCGGATGATCTTAATGCCCTGTGCGCTCTCCGAGGCTGCGAAGTGAGAGAATGAGATAAGAACAATGGTAACATCCGGCATTGTCGCTCCGAAAGAATGCCTCCTGAATATTTGGGTTTGCCTCTTTCAGTGTTGTGAGTGTGTGCTTTATGATTGAAGCCACCGCAAACCAGTTTTTGAGTACATTCCTCAAACAAATGGATGTAGGTTCGGGCCTGGAACAGAAAGATAACGACGCACTTAGCTTCAAAATAACTAAATGTACATGTACATGTAATAGTAATATGTGTCCTATGCAGCTGTATCACATACAATCCAGATCCTGAGGTGGGGCCAACCTCGTGCCCAGGGTCTCCTCTTCTTCCCGCCCCCTATAGCGAGAGAAGGAGCGGGAAGATGAGAGACCCTGGGAACGAGGTTGAGGTGGGGCCGGTTGTGGTGGTTAGGATGCGATGTGGGCCTCCCCTAGAAATTCCGACTATGCCTTCACTTGAATCTTTAACCTGTCAATAAACCCCCTCCCCTGGGATACCGACCTTACCAAATTTTACTATGCTGTCTAAGCTAGGAAATATTCCGAGCCGTTTTGCTATTTTCACAAAGCAAAACTATTTTCACGTGGTTACCTCAATGTCATTACTATCGCTCTTTGTCACTGCAACTGTCACGTGCCATGATTTGCCCTTTTTGCCAAACCAGTCGCGCTGAGTTTCTCTAAAACTGGCTGATAAAAATTCCATAGCCCGAATCCATGATTAGAAGGGCCTGGCATGGCGACATATTGTCGATGATGTCACTCTTCGCAGAATCCTGGTGAGCCGCTCGAAGGATGTGGGCTTTCCATTCGTCGAGTTTAGGGAGAGCCGTTGTCTACATCATATTTTGATTTCTTCTTCTTGGTCGTTACAGCTTGAAAAAAAAATTATTATACAAGGTGTAAAAATAATAATAACAACAACAACAACAACAATAATAAGAATACCATCAAAAACAACCAAACCAACAATATTAATGGTGGTGATGAAATAAGAGACTCTATAGCAGCCTCTTAAAGTGCCCTTACCTATATTTGACAGTAGGAGTAGACAATGACAGTTGTAGATCTACAAGAGCATTCCGGTAGTTGTCACATCTGTCACAGACTATGTTGTGGTCATGGTCACAGTGCCATTGGTATTCCGACTCATCGGTGCTCAGCGCATACACACTGCAGTGATCAGTGTACGGATCAGCTCTGGACACGTGAATTTTGCAGTCTGTCTTCAGATAATTTTTTGCGGACTTAAGACGGGAACTGATGTCTCTGGCTTTTGCTCGTACAAACCTGAATATCAAGACAAACAGACATAGTATACTACAGATGTTTTGATTTACTTATTATTTCTCAAACGTGTATACGGACGCCTATGTCGCATTTTTCTAATAGTAAAACTAGTACATACCTAATGTAGAAAATTTATTTGTTGCCTCATCCAGAGCAGTGAACGCCGTAACCCCATCGGTTTGTGTGCTGTCCAATCCAGCTAATGATTTCTTCTGCGATGCAGCGCATATCTAAGGGAAAGACCGTGGTGAAATAATTATTGATAAAAAGCCATTTGGTCCAAGTACTAGCCTAATTAGAGAGTTTAGCAGTGCTAAAACCTGTGCT
This sequence comes from Desmophyllum pertusum, assembly GCA_029204205.1. NCBI lineage: Eukaryota > Metazoa > Cnidaria > Anthozoa > Scleractinia > Caryophylliidae > Desmophyllum > Desmophyllum pertusum. Next base: position 195,083 of record MU827815.1, read on the forward strand.
CGTAACTATTTCTTAAAAATGAATAATCAATTTCAAATCCTAATCTCGGACACGGTATATATCATCAATATGTCCAGGAGATAAGGCTAAATCAGTATTATTTCCTCTTACCTTGAGGATGCTCAACAGTGTGGATCGTCCCATGGGTCCCAAATCCAGATTCGGTGAAGTATGACTGGTACAGGCGAATAAGTCGGGATGCTACGACTGTCCTCACAACGTTTGGGATTTCTATTGTCTCACCATCTGACAGTTTTAGGGTCTTCGTCCGGTAGGCTACGTCCCTGGAGAAATGAAGGGCTTGAAATAAAATTCAGAAAGTGGTCCACTTTAACTGGATCAAGCCGGCACCGCTGCAAGACAGAGGGGTCAATTATCTGACCTGGACTAGTAAGGAAAGCATGTTTTCTGGCCTCATCGATTCTCCATTTGGTCAAACCTGGGATAAAGCTCAGTAACTCTGTCTTGGAGTAGTCGCCCACAAAGACAGAGAGGATCTGCTGTCTAGTATACCAGTTTTGTGGTCTCGTTGTAGCAGGGTAACCGAGCCTGGAGAGGCAGTGTCTTCTCGGGAAGGTTCACGAGTCGGTGGAATGCATGGCTGTACTTCTCCAACACTTGCTGCAGAAGCCATTTGGACTGCCCCGGTGCTATATATGGCATCTAGAATAGTCTCAACAGCTTGCATTCCTTTTCGTTTGTAATAGCGTGTAGAGGACGATGAGATGCTTTCCACGTTGTGCACAGCTGAGACCGTACTGGGCTCACTCTGCCATCAGCTTGCCTTAGGAAATTATTAAGGGAGTGAAGTTTCATCCGAATCTGTGGTGTTGGCTGCCATTCCATCGATGTTTCTACGGCAGTTAAGGATTCTTGAGAGCCAGAGGAAAAAACATCTGATCCATCATCGCTTAGCAGGGCTCCACCCTTAGGCAACGGCAGGTCCTTACTGGGTTTGGTTTGTAACTGAAAGTAGAAAATAGCAAAGAAGTGTCTTAGTCAGCTTACTAAGTTAGTCATATGTCCGAACAGATGAACTACAGATTTTTATGAGCATTCTTACAAAAAAAAATAGAGAATGATTCTTCAGGGAAGCCCTCTTTGCCAGCATCGAACCTTAACGAAAATATAAAACCTCCATATAGACTATGTAAGTAAAAGTTAAAAAAGACGCGAATACTTAAATTTGGTTGCAGAATATCTATTTCTATGGTATGTGACTAGGTTAAGTGAGCAAGAGTGTATTCTATACATTTTATGTGATTAATCTGTACTCTCCTGGGTACCAGATATTTTGAATTTTTCTCCCCATGGCCCCAGTGATCCCGGTGTCTAGTGTCCATTCCCCAGCTCGCGACATGAAACCCAACAAAAACGCCTTAGGCTGCAGCTCACGCGCCTAGAGCAGGATGCCATTGTTCTGATTTGCGTTTGCCATCGTTCACTGACGAGTTTCGAGTAAGTTTCTCTTGCGCAACTACAATAAACTCTAGCGAAAGTGTCGCGTGGGTTATGTTTGCCTTTTTTATAGCTGGAATTCGCTCTAACAATGCGCAAACATACCTCCAGGAGGTTTCCAGGATCGCTTAACGCGTGTGGCTCTGGCGAGAGGAACTCGGGTATCGGTACTCTAGGCACATGCAACTCTTCAGATTGCGCTATGGTTGGCTCTTCAGATTGCTCTATGCACAGAACTTCACCCGGGTGCACGACTCGTACAAGCCGCAAGGTGATCAGTTCTGCAAAGTTTGCAAATCCCTGCAAAAAGTTAAAAATTAACCGCGATTACTGTATTTTCCTCGAATAATCACCCCCCTCCTTTTGAACCGAATATTAGAAATAATCACCCACTTCCCTATTCTCCCCCCCCCCCCCCCTCCCACAAATGTTGTCGGAAATGTCCACATAACGTTTTTTCATCCTTTGTGTAGTTCTTTTGTCAATATATCCTAGATCGTCTTGTTATTTGTCCTCGTTATAGTTTTTACAAAACCCCATATAAGAAACTTTGAAATAATAGCCTGCCTCGTATAATCGCCCCCTTTTGGTCTAGAAATAGAGGTCGACTCGGGCGATTATTCGAGGAAATACGGTACCTCTTTTATTTGCATATTCAGCATTTTGTTTGGACCAAGGGCGTAACACGTAAAACACGTTACCTGCTCCGACTGGGATGAATGCGCTCCACTTTGCCATTATTTCTTTGCTCGTCTGCAAATTCGCTCCCATCTCCGGTTTGCCCTTGCGGTCTCCATGAAGGGGGATGTACACACTGTTTCCTTGGTCGCCAAAACATACCAAGCTCAGCTCGGTGTCTTGGACATATTGTCATCGTGTCACCATCCTCATCAAAATGAGCAGAGCGGGCGAGAATTAAATCCTTTTCTGTGAGAATATTAGTCTGAGATACTTTGACCGTCCTCAGATGAGACCGAATATCTTTTTTACAAGACGTCAATGGAAAAAATTATGTGACCCCGGATAACGAAGTGATCTGTCACACGTGCTCTTTGAAAAAGTTACAAACGAGGCAAGAAAGCGAAGCCATACTATAAACTTTGGTATAAATAGCCTCGCAAGTCAGAAATGCAAACCATAAAAGAAGGGATGATCTATAAATAGAGAAATTCCATGCGCAATGTTCCAAGTTTAGTAATTGTACATCACGCGACTTGATCTAGTGTCACGCATTGCCGGTACGTGCAGTTTATATAATGAATTATAATTACATTGAACTGCAAAGACAACTCTCTAGGTTTTTAAAATAGATAGTACAACACAATTTTCACTTTACAGATTTACTGCAAACGATTGTCACCGGTAATTTTATTTACCGCTGACGCAAGGTCCTGGGCCCACGCATTCAAAGTTTCGAATATTCACGGTGTTTACTTAGCAAAATCAATCATTCAGGGCTTGTTTGAACTCAATATAGAATGGATAATTTATTATAATCCAATGTGCGAGCTCAGGACTTTATTGTGAATAATTTTGATTTCCCCCCTCCCCCACCCCCCAAGTTGCCAATTGTAATTACCGCTGATCACGTTTATGGGCTCACGTTCCGTCACGCATTCACTTGCACTTTCGAACATCCACGGTGCATATTTACAAGCCCGATGCAACAGAATTAGTTCAACATTTGTTTGGACCCAAAATGGAATGGATAATCCAATGTGTGAGCTCAGGACTTTATCTGTCAGGGCAAACAATAATTTCATGGACGAATACGACTTAGGATTGATGTGTTCATATGCAGAGTGTGAAGTAAGTGTTGACAATAACTAAACTGCAAGGTCAAGTGCGTGAGCTGTACGTGATGATTAAGCAGAGTTTCAAGGGTAATGGCTCCGGGCAATGTAACAACAACACAACAAGATAATGCCCAGGAAAATTTGTAAATAACACTTCGATGCGTTAGAATTTAAACATTACAACCGTTCATTCCAAGCGTAAGAACAGAATTTGGGTGTTATTTTACTATTACTTCGAGGGATATTGCAATGAATTTTGCCTTCAGCTAGCTTTAACTGCTATAAATAATATTTACAGATACTTATAATCTCATTAACTAAGAAATTAAGTTCATGAACTGTTTCTGCAACATTTTATTTTCTTAGATTTGGTCCTTCTCTCTTTGTTAGAACCAGTCCTCTGGTCACGTTGTTTGAACGGCTGTCGTCGCTAAAAAATAACAGATGCCAAAAATTTTTATTCTTGATTTTATCAAGTCAAGGACGAGTCTGAACCATGGTAAAAACTGTTTCGAAAAAAGAAAGATGCACTTTGACGATATCTGGATCAGAATTGGAGCTAATTTGCATAATTGCTAAATCTTGCGTGACACAGGAAGGCATTGACAGATCTTGATTGGCACCTGTCACTCCAAATAACTTGAAACTCATAGTGTAAACTAACATAGGTCTAATCTTTATTCGTGTGAAATAACAATACAATTCATGGTATTCTGTAACCAGGAGCAGTGTCTAAATCTGATGCTTATTTTAGTGGAATTTTTGAGATTTGGGGCAAAAAACCAGGGGGGGGTGGTCTAACTCCCAAGGGAAAAATCCCAAAGTCGACCCACTTTGGAATTTTAGAGTTATTGGGTGGGAACTTCAATCTGGCCAAGTTTCATCCAAAAACGGAGAGATTGGATGTATCACTCCTGCCTGGTCCTCTGGTGAACTCGGTCTTAATAGCAACAATTAAAAAAAAAATTAAAAAAAAAAGACTTTTGAACAAAAATAATGTAAAACCCAGCGCTTATTAGTGGAATTTTATGGTAATTAGCTATTGTAGGTTGAAGGCTATACAATCTATACTTATCAATAATTTTAATAATCTTGATTTACAAATACCTTTTTCAATTAAATAATTCACTTCATTTTCAATAAATTAGAATGTATACTTGGGTGAACATGCTCTTAAAATTGACGTTGAATTATACTCAAACACATAACTTTCTGTACAACAACATTATTAGTGCCCTTTGCAACCACTACTTGACACATGCTGAAATTTGAAAGGAACCTTTAAATGGTAGAAGAATCTTTGTTTCTGTGGGCATGGTTTTATATTCATTTCCACGCCTTAAAGAGGTACTAAAATTAAACATTAACTGATTTTTTCAGAATCTTCAATAGCCATAAAGATGATTGGATTCAAATATCTCTAAGAATTAGGTCCCAGCCTTTTTCCAGTATAACTAACATGCCTGATTATTTTTAGATTTTAAACACCCTAAGCTATCATTAAAAAAAACTAACCAAAATATACACTTAAGGCAAATGGTAGCTTGCGAGAGCAGCCGGTTTTCTCAGGTCTCGAGCCGGAAATACGTCTGCGTTCGCAGGCTAGGCAAATGGTGGATAGTTACACGAAAATTTACCTGTTTATAGTATCATTAGTAAGAATGAAAATCAGCGATATTAAAGTCGAACGACGTTTTCGATGACTCCATGTCATCATTTTCAAGTTCAAAATACATAAATTAAAGAAGACCACAAGCTGCTTGCAACTAATTTTACAAGACAAATTTACAGCGCTAAAGAATGTCGCACAAAGATGGATTGTTTGATCTACGAGATGCTGTTTATCATGAACATGAAGCCAAAACTTAACATGCAGTCGGATTCCATTCGCGCCAAACTCTTTACATAACAATTGATTGAAATTATAATAACAATAAGTATAGAAAATTGCATGAATGAGCACTATGAAGAGCAACAATTTTCTATACTTATTGTTATTATAATTTTAACCCGTGAGGTATTTTTGAGTATCTGACGTCATTTTTCTCTAACTTGCAACCAAGCCTTGGAACAAGGTCAAGTAATGGCGGCCGTAAATTCTCGGAAATAAAAGTTTAAAAAAAATGACTTATAATGCTCGTAATGGATTGAAATTTGGCAAGATATATAAGAAAGTCATGTTGTACACGAAAATGTTAAAAAAATAAATAACAACAATTTGATCGTAGTGGCACTTTAAGCATGACGATTGTTTTTTCCCGAAAATGGCAAAAATCCCACTTGGCCATCTGGAGTTTGCCGTTTGTACGTCAAAGTGAGTAGTTTCGCGTTTATCGTGAACGTGTGAATTATTTTTCGATTTTTCTGATGGATTTATTAACGATTGGAGGAAAAGTAAAGAAAATCGAGTGCAAGCTGACGTTTGCCGTTTGCCGTAGAACGTGGTGCTTAATCTCCCAATTATGTCAAACAAAACAGATAGTAATACTAAAAGTAATCTCTGTTTTAAAATCCAACCATTTAACAAATACTTGCTTTTTATGACTTGTCTAAAAAAAATTAAGAAAAAAGCAACAATAATATTTCTGTTTTCTATGGAACCCAAAAACTAATGAAAAATGTTATGTACCTTGAATTTGAAAACAATATTAATATTATTATGAAATTCTTTAATAAAAAATAAATAATATTATTTTATAATATTAAATTATTTATTACTAACAACTAATATAACTGGAACATACATGACGTCACATGATCCTTTCAGAAATCAATTTTTTTAACAATAATATAAATCATAATAATAAACTGATAATTATTATCATATTTTTAAAGAATAAATTAAACATTATTTTTCATTATTTATGTAGAATCCTTTTCATCGTATGCCCTATCAATAGCTTTCTGAAAATGATAAATATATAATCGTACGACAAAAACTGCTCTTATTATGGTCTTATTCTTCAACACAGTGCTCAAGTTGTAAGTTACTTTGGTGTCGTAATGCGTTTGTAGAACTGCAAGGTATCTTGAATTTCTGGAACAAATTCGGAAAATAGCAGCTCCAACAAAGTGTACAACAAGATCCTGTTGAGAAATACAATACGTTTAGATTTCCAAACATTCTTGGTGTACATGTTTTGGTGCGAAGTGTATCACTACAGATTCTTGCTTTTTGTCTGTAGGCAGTACATGTATATTTTTTCAGTCTATTTTTCTTTTCTACAGTAACTTGGAGGAATGCCTTGCTCAGTGGCATTATTAAAAGCCCTGTCGATAGGTAATCAACAGGCTCTCAAAACAGACAGAAATATTAGATGAGCTGACCACATGTAGGATAACCGAAAACCATGAAGTATAATTATAAAGTTCATGAATTAGCAATTTCCTGAATTAATTCAAATTGTTTCATGTTAAACATTATTCATGTTATTTGCTGGTTGAAACAGATTAACCTACATCGGAAAAAGCCTGAAAAATAATTTGACCATGTATGCCTGTTAAATATTGACTAATGCACATGCTAATAGTGATAAGGTAATCTGGCAAATAATCACATATTAAAGTATGTTACCAGACTTACTTGTTGATTTGTGGGTATTGTATGGAGTCAATAACATTCACGGCAGTCTTTTGGTAACTCTGGGACCAATTAACAGCATGATAAAACCTACAAGACAGTCAATAACCAAGTATGCAAACATGATTTGCATGGACAAAAATACCATTATAGTGCACAATCATGCAAATAGCTCATAAAAAGCTCCTGGGTGCGGGGGAAGCGGAGAGACCCTTGGAACGAGGTTGAGTTTAATTTATTATTAATAATAAATATGTAACCAAAATTTGTTAAGTTGAAAGTTGAAAGTGTTATGTAAAAATAAATGCATCTTTCTGTTTTCTGAACCATTTTAGAAGTTGAAGTTGTCATTCAATGATGTTTGATGTCAGATTGTAAGCTTTGCTTCAATAAATACATTATTCAGTCAATATTTTAAGTTTGCATTTTTAATTGAAAAGCTAATAATTAAGCTGTTTGGACAGCAATAATCAACAGGTGTCTTCAAGCACATGATGGAAATTGCGACACTCAAAATGGCCTCAATACGAACATAGTGCTAAAAAGTACACAAAAATACACGCTGCAAACAATCAAATGTACCTGGGAATGCATTCATGAGGGAATGTGCAGCGTCCTTCCTTGTTTTTGCTTTCTCTATCTCAGTTTTGGACTTGTCCAGGTCTTCGCGTAGCTTTCCACCTGGCCATATTGCCTCATTCAGTTTGTCAAGGTACAACGTCCAGCTGTCGTCACTCGTGATATCATCGATTTCACTCTGAATGTGCCTTCCATTTGAACATAAATATAAGAAAAACATTTGAAGTTGATTGAATTCATCCTAACTAAAGTTGAATGTATTTTTAGTTCATATAATTAATTTTGTTATCTACATATAGTATGTTACTGCGATCCTGATTTGAATACATGTACTCCCACAGCCATAAAGTTCAATCAGCTTAAATTCAGTTTTGCATAACACTTTGTTATATCTACTAAATGTTGTTACCATTGTCGTGTGAATGTCAGATATTGTTTTCATTAATTAATCAATAATGAATTTACAGCCCTGATGTCAACAGACAAATTCTCCTTACTGGTCTACATACAGCTCTCATAGAACTTGTTGGGAGAACTTGTTAATTATCAACGCATTTCATGCATCTTTGGAGAAATTTGATGGTGATCACTATTGGGCTTAAGGGGTTTCCATACCATTCAAATAATCCTGCTAATGTGGCAGTAAATGCCTGCTGTACCCTGTCCACGGTCAACCATGATCTCTGTTCCTTGAGGAGCTCACATAGCAACGTAAGAATGGCGTCTGAAAGGGGGCAATGGAGATCTGACCCAGCAGAGGCCCTATCCAAAAGGGACTCATCATCTAGGTTACTTGGCTGGTCCATTTCCGAGATAGTGCAAGGCTCCTCTGGTGGAAGTTGTTTTGGTGACGGAGCAGTTTCTGTAACAACAGGTACAGCTTTATGCTTCTTTAGATTCGCACTCAGAATGGGTATTGAAGTTTCTTTTAGAAATTTCTTGACGGTACCTTGTTTCTTCTCTTTACAGTGGACAGAGTATTGAGGTTCTCTAATGACTCACTCTTGCTCCCCTGACCAATCCGCTTGGCAGCTTCAAAAATCTTCTGTGGCTTGAACTGGAACTTGGTGTTGGGTGCTGCAGTGGAAATCACCTCCATAGACTTACTTCTGGGTGCAGACTGACTTAGAGAGAGTCCAAGAGGCTTTTGTGCTGCTAAGGTACTTGACTGCATATTATCTAAATACCTCTTGAAAATAGCTCCTGAGCGTTCCCTCTGGTGGGTTCCTACCTGTGATGCTGGTGTAGGTTGCGTAACAAGACACACAGGCTCATCTGGATTATCACTTCCATCTCCCGCTGTGCGAGGTCCTAATGATTGATGTACTTTGTGACTAGCATCCCATCCAACAGCTTCTTCCTCAGAGTCACCAGGTGTCACTTTATTTTTCCACTTCTTTTCCCAGAGTTGCAGACCATCTTGTTCATCGCCATTCTCTTGTTTTTCTTCAGACAGGGAGTGGATTGGTGAGGGAGGGGTAGGTGGAGTGAACTCTTCACGGTCCGCAAGAAATGCAGAGTAGTAATACTGGGTAAACGTGTTCTCTTGGTTCAAATCAGTTTCCTGTAACAAAGATATCTGGTTCAAAACATTATTGTAGTATCATTCTATAATTTTAGGAGTTGTGCTGTATTTGACTCGCCCTACAGTGATATACCATAATGATAGTGATACTCTACATGTAACTGTCTAATAAGAGATTTATTAACCAACTGATTTTAAACAATCAAATAAATAAGGAATACAATGTAGAAGCACATGCTTATGGTTTCTATAGCAACTAAATATTAACTAACTCAACAAACATGGTTATGACATATCATTGCATTTTGTTTGTTGAGCCCTCTCAAAATGTTTGCAAAATGCAAAATAAGAAGAGAAGTAGGCGGCAAGGGCTGAGTCCCTGTGCCTGCTAGCTGGTGTCCTGGGAAAATTAAGTGTGAACTACATCACTGGGCCAGGAGTTCCAAACTGTCCCCGCTCCCTTTCTCTCCCTTCCTTAGCCTGTTCCAGGCATTTCGGATAGTGGGGGAGCGACGCAAAAAGATGCGCGAAGCGCGAAGAGTGGTGAGTGAATAATAGGCATGGGGATTGGGGAGGCCCTCTCCTAGCGCTTTGCGCATCTTTTCGCGTCTCTCCTCCACTATCCGAACACCTGGAACAGGCTATCCCTTCCTATACTCACTAGATTTCCATCAGGAACATCTTGATGACATGCTAATTTCCAAGGAACAACAACATTTTCACTTGCAGCTGCAGTAGAGTACTCCTCAGACGTGTTCTCTTCTTCTTCAACTGAAAGTCAAGTGGCACCAAAATTTAACTGACATCCGCACAAGTTGTTCAAGGAAGTAAATCATAATTTGCCACTGTACCTGAATCAAACGCTGTTTTTGATGCTGTCAATCACCTTCGTCATTTGTCGGCTTAGCATCTTGTATAAAAAATAAGAATTCAAAATAGTTAACAGCAACTGAAGGCAAACTATTTTTTTTAATTTTAAGTCAATCTGTATAATTTACATGTAACAGATAAGGAGTGCTTGATACTAACAATGGAAGCAGAGAGATGAGTACAGCTGGACTGGTCAGGAATTGAGGTCTTAGGATGTTATCCCATGTGTCACTAGACAGTACACTAAGTTACTAAATAAAATAATTAATAATTAAACTGCAGCTACAAACAGCAACCTACATCATGTATGCTTCAGAAGATGTCCTATCACTTGAATGGTTGCAGGTCAATTTTGATGCAATACATCTTGTTGCTGGGACAAATGTTAGTCCCAGGGAATGATTGAGTAAAATAAAATATATACACTTATCAGAATATTCACAGTACCTTGTCCACTCGAGGTACATGGACTGATTGACTCACGATCTGCGCTACGCTGGGTTTGATAAATGATATCTGTCACCTCCAGTTACACCAAGAAACTGTTTTAGATCTTCACTGTTTCGCAATGGTGGCTTAGATATTAGGCTCTGAAGACAATTAAAAAATGGTTATTACCACATTGTGCAGTCTGGAATGCTAACAAGCACATTACCAAAAAATCTACCACTACCACTACTGTTCCTGCACTGCCGTCATGTAATGCACTGCCATGTGATGCACTGCCATGTGCCATGTGATGATGAATAATGAAGTTCATCCTGAACATTAATGACATTCATCTTGAACATGAGTGACCTATAGCAGTGGTGGATCCAGGGGGAGGGTCCAGGGGGTTTGACCCCAAACCTGAGCTCTAGCTTGCTTTTTTGACTGATTTCCATGCATGTAATTAAAACAGTTTTGAAACTAAAATTTTGCAACTTACTGAAGGATCTACATGTACATGGTTATTTCAAAATGAAACTTGACGTGTAAGGAGTTGCAATTCTCCACTCAGCCAAATGTCTCCTATATACCTACATTTGTACACAGCCGTCACCACATGTACTTCCGGGTTAATAAAGTACATGGAGTACTCAGTACATATAATATCTACTGTGTACAAGTTTCGACCCCCTCTATCGAAAAATCCTGGATCTGCCCCTGTATAGTGTCATGGATTATTCTAAGTGAACTCCTAATTGACAACATTAATCAGTACTCCCAAATCCTGAACAATGATTATAAACAGTATTTAATATTGTGAGGTTGAAAGCAAGTTCTGTTTTGGAAATGTATGGAGAATTTGTATGTTGATTGATTCTCACCCCTAAATAATACTGCAGCAGTTCCCTTCTTCCTTCCACCACATGAGGATCAAGTCTTCCAAATGGCAGATTGTATTTCCTGTTTGGTTTCAGAATATCTGCCAAGTGGAAATGAAAGGATTACTTCTCATAAGCTAATGTATAGTGTCAAACTACAAGTAATATCAGTAATAACAGTCATGTTACACTCCTTATAGCATAGGTTGAAATGATTTCCAGTGAGCCTGCGAGTAGCTCATGTTAGTGGCCGATGTGCAAGAGTTGAAAACCACGAGAACAAGCCAGCAAGAAAAGTGATCCTGCACTGATATCTGTAAACTGTTTACAGAGATTCATCATGCAGTATTCTCTTCACACCTAAGTTTTTTTCAAACACGAAATCCATTTCAAACATTTTTGAAACACAAAATTTCCTCAAAAATTTAATGAAAATGTTTGTGACCCAGGCCCTGTCGAAATTTAGTGAAAATTTTTCTGATACCGAACCTGTCGAAAATTAAGTGAAAATTTTCATCACACTGGACCTGTCGAAATTTAATGACAATTTTTCATGACCACTGAACTGTCAAAATTTTGTGAAAAATTTTGTGACCCCAGACTTGTCGGAACTGTTGATATTTTCACTAAATTTTAATGATGCTGGCATCAGAAAAATTTTCATTGAAAATTTTGAGAGTTCCGGCATCAGGAAATTTGTGAAAATTTTCGAGAGTTCCGGCATCTCGAAAATTTTCACAAAATTTTTCTGATACCGGATCAGGAAATTTAGTGAAAATTTTCCTGGCATCAGGAAAATTTTCACTAAATTTCGAGAAAATTTTGCATGATGCTGGATCTGTGAACATTTTTTCAGTGTACATTTTCATGATGTCAGAACTCTCGAAATTTAGTGAAAATTTTCCTGATGCCAGAACTCTCGAAATTTAGTGAAAATTTTTCATGATGCCGGATCTGTCGAAATTTAGTGAAAATTTTCCTGATGCCGGAACTCTAGAAATTTAGTGAAAATTTTCGTGATGCCGGAACTCTAGAAATTTAGTGAAAATTTTCGTGATGCTGGATCTGTCGAAATTTAGTGAAAACTTTCCTGATGCCGGAACTCTTGAGATTTAGTGAAAATTTTAATGATGCCGGAACTCTCGAAATTTAGTCAAAATTTTCATGATGCCGGATCTGTCGAAATTTAGTGAAAATTTTCCTGATGACGGAACTCTCGAAATTTAGTGAAAATTTTCCTGATGCCGGATCTGTCGAAATTTAGTGAAAATTACCTGATGCCAGAACTCTAGAAATTTAGTGAAAATTTTCCTGATACCCGGAACTCTCGAAATTTAGTGAAAATTTTTCTGATGCCGGAACTCTCGAAATTTAGTGAAAATTTTGTGATGCCGGACCTGTCGAAATTTAGTGAAAATTTTCCTGATACCGGATCTGTCGAAATTTAGTGAAAATTTTCCTGATACCGGATCTCTCGAAATTTAGTGAAAATTTTCCTATGCCGGAACTCTCGAAATTTAGTGAAAATTTTCTGATGCCGGATCTGTCGAAATTTAATGAAAATTTTTCTGATGACGGATCTTGTCGAAATTTAGTGAAAATTTTTCTGATGCCAGATCTGTCGAAATTTAGTGAAAATTTTCGTGATGCCGGACCTGTCGAAATTTATTGAAAATTATTGTGATGCCGGATCTGTTGAAATTTAGTGAAAATTTTCCTGATGCCAGAACTCTCAAAATGCAGTGAAAATTTTCATGACAACGGACCTGCTGAAATTTAGTGAAAATTTTCCCGATGCCGGACCTGTCGAAATTTAGTGAAAATTTTCCCGATGCCGGACCTGTCAAAATTTTGTGAAAATTTTTTGTGATGCCGGAACTGTCAAAATTTATCGGTAATTTGTTTGAACTAATGTTAATGATTGTCCTGGTAAATTTTTCAGTCTTGTGAAAGGGTACAAAATGTTAACTCAGCATCAGCCGAGAAAAAAAAACAAGTTTAATACATTGTAGATGGATTGTAATAAGTCATCTCCCCTCCCACCTCAAAATAAGCCGACCAAAGTCTTGTTTATTTGTTTATTAATTTGCCACACAAAAAAAAAATAGAAAAAATTACTAACAATAATAATTGCACAGCAGGGCTTGGTTATTCAAAGTATACAATGTAGATAATGCTATCCACCAAATAAATCACTATCCAATGGATAGGTGTACAAATGTAGTTTGTTTTGTTAACTGGATAGCATTATTTGTGCCCTTTGAACAACTGGGGGCTAATGTAGGCATTTCACAAAGGAAAATAAAACTTGGCCACATTCTATAAAGTATTTACCTTTCATATGAACACCAAGCTGTCCACCAGTCAGACGGTTATGAAGCTCCATAAATTCTCTGTACCGTCGGTTTATCGCTCGCTTTAGAGGAATAGCTCTCTTGATTATATCCAGTGAAATGTCCTCCTCGTCATCTGGTTCATTATCTGTAACAGCATACAGTTTCCTCTTCATCCTTTCTCTCTTTGCCTCATTCTTAGCATGCTTTACAGCTGCGGTGTAAACCTCGTGCCATATCCTGATGTCATACTGTTGTGAGAAGTAACAGGCTCATCAATACAAGCACTAACTGTGCCTTTCAGTAACATTGAACTCTCGCGAATTCGAACTCTGCTCATCAGCGGTTTCAATTTTTGCTGCCGTCAATCATTTAGCTTACCTCTCAGGAAACTGAAGTCCACTTCAACGGGTTCAAAAGGTCACCTACGTGGGTTGTGATTGGTAAATTTCGATCCATTTGTTTGTCTTTTTCACGATCAGTTGGTTGTTGTGCAGTTGTAATAATTATTATGATTGACGCAGTGAAAAACGCAATCATAAGTTCAGTTTTGAATTCAGAGTTTACCGGTTTATATATAATATTGAAAGGCACATTACAGCTGTAACTCTGACCATTGCCGGCATGAAGTACATCAGTGTAACTAACTACATAGCTATAGGAGCAGCTATACTCCGTCTCCCAGGATGGGATGCCAGCCCACTGCTGTCTACATGTAGTCCCCTGACTATTTTTTGTCAGATACATGTAGCCCTAGGCCTATTCTGTAAGATGAGCAAGATAATATCATTTGTCAACGAGGCTACATGTAGATAAACTGTGATACTCGACAGTGCATTGTACATTGTAAGATGTCTGACAGGTCTTCTTCAACACACTTACAAATATGGCAAACTACAAATTTACTGCAGGATATATGCCATGAATGGAAGACAAATAAAGGGGCCTTCTTGATCAAATATGAGCATCATGAAAATTTGTTGAATAATATAATAATAAATATAATAATAATTATTATTATAAAATATAATAATTATTATTATATAATTTTTTTTTTTAGAAATTGAAAGTGTGTAGTATCGCTGTATATTTTTACAAGTTGTGCAATACAGTGTTTTGACAAGCCACAGCAGGGAGAGTAAAAAGTGAGTAAAAGCATACAGCAATACAACACACTTGCATATGTAACTGTCTACATGTAATTCAACTGATTATCGGCCTGAAGAATGAAGAATTACAAGTGTGATGAGAATTCTTACATACCTCTATTTTGTAAAGTGTGTATTTATTTCTTCCTGGTTCCCAGGTTGTCTCCAGTGCTATGACGGTGCTGGGAATGGAAATAAGCTGACTGGGATGCATTCTTTTCACACTCATGCTCAAGTTTCCTCCATCCACTGTCTCTTCCCTGTTGCGGACTGCGTCAATCTCTTGTACCTGTTCGGTTGGTGTCCCATAACAGGTCTCTGGGTCACTGTCCATGGATTCTTCAATCACGGCATCACTTCTTGATAGCCTTCTCCCACCATATGAACTGTATGTTGCTGCTCTGGCCCTCTCGACATCTAAGGACTCTTCCTTCGGTGCAACATTCTGTTGATTCCCTGAAGAGTGATCCAGGGATTCACTTCCTGAAGTTGTTTCGGTTGATTTCGCACTACTGCTGCTAAGGCTGTCAAATTTGAATGGCGGCTTAAAATTTGATACAAGTTTCTTACCAGCAGTTAGAAATGCATCACCTAAGGATGATTCTGTATCATGTGCTCCAAATCCGAAGCGTAAACGTTTCCGGCGACTAAAAGCATCGTCATCTGGGTGATTCGTCTCCACAGCTTCCCAAGAGGATTCTCTAATGTCGTCTAACTCTGAAGAATCCTTCTTACTTTGTAATGCCATTTTCTCAGTTTTAAATTTGTCTTTGTTGAATGGTGAAGGTATGTTATTTGAGCCAGTTAAATCTTCTGTGGATGAATCAGATGTGTGTTTGTCACCGGACTCCTCAAAAGAAGCTTGTTTGGTCATTCTATGTCTTGAACCAAGCCAGTGAGAACCAACATTGTACGAGTTAAAACCTTCCAAATATTCCATTGCTTCTTCTCCTCTCTCAATGTAAGAATCTAATAGGTCCTCTTCACTTGAAATCGACTTAAAACTATCCGAGCTGCTACAGAAGCTTCTGCTGTACAGTCGAGAGCCGTAGAACCTTCTTGGGCTTCTTGGGGTGGAAAATTCCTCAATGTCTTGGTCATCTGCAAATGACAGCTTGCTAGGAACACTCGCAGATCTTGAGAGTTCACTAGGAGAAATAAGCAATGCAGATTCATTTTCATCGCATCCTGGGAGTGACAGGCTCCTGGTTCTAAATCGTGGACATAGTTCATCACTTGCTTCAGAGCCATCATCGCTACCGGTACTTCCCATTTGTGCAATCATTGACATAGGCCGGTATGCCTCACCACTCTCTTCAAACTTGTGGCAGCAAGTCATTTCTTTTATGCTGTGGCCAAATTCTCCAAGTTTTGCCCCTACGTCAACATTACCTTCCAAATTTGAGAGATTTGCCTTCATATTTTCAAAACTCTGTGTAGTGAAAGATTCATCTTGTGAAGATGGACAGATTCCCCATGACGACGACAAGCTACAAGATGTCAGGTTGTCAAACTGATGATGGCGGAACAACTTCCGTAGACCAGTTTCTTCCATTTGAGCTTTGCTCCTCCATGCTGTTCTCTCCGCTCTCCTCAACTGAAAATAACCAAAAAAGATTCTGTGTTGTCGTGTTGACTCTCTCCTACTGGCGGCGATCTCTGAGTGCAAGATGACAAGTGTACATCAGGACTCTCCTCACAAGCTCCTGACGACATGATTTCAATTCTTTCTCCTACGTCTTCCACAGATTCTTGCCTTTCTTTTCTAAGCATGCTTGTTATTTCATATTTTTCTGATTTCTCTTGAGCAGGTGCAGGTGTCGGATGCGTCTTATCAGATGACTGTGGTTCAACAACACTGCCTGAATCACAGCGTTCATCCATAACCAGATGGTCGCCTATGACCCTGATTTATTTACTTCTCCATCATCACCCTCTGTAAGAATGTCAATCACTGCCTGGCTTATCCAATCAGGATCCGTCATTAGTCCAACCAAAGGTTCCATGACTTGCACAGTTAAAATTTCTCTCAAAATAAATCTTCCGGGATCACAGCTGAAAGTGTCCTTGGGGATCATCGCGGCCAGGAGTGAATCGATGGCGTTCCTTAAGTAATTCAGTTCTGCTGTTGGACTTGACAGTGATGGCGGGTCAGATGTTAGCTGTGATTCGTAGGTTTGGCAAAGCAGCTGGGATGAGCTTATGCTGAGCCTTAGCTTAGGATCTTTTGCCTTTCACGATCGCCATTGCTTTGTTAAACCTTTCCAAATGCCCGTGAAAAACCACGATGACTTGCTCGATTAAGTAGTGCGAATCGATCTGCGATGCGCGCCTGTATCCCTCCAAACACAGCATCTCCAGCGATTCTCGTGTTTCAGAGATGAAATATTCCCCTTCTCCGACATTTTCATACCACGTCCGTATAAAATCACGAATAATATTCCCGATTAATTTTTTGACGCATTCCTCCAAAGGCTTTGGGATCTCATCAAGGCTTCTAAAACCACCATCTGTGAAGAAAGATGAGTAAGAGATCTTGCTCTCCAGGCGATGTGGCACTCCGAAACCAAACAGTTCGACGATTTTGAACAGCTCTTCGAATAAACCATCCAGTCCCCATTTATTTGAAAGAAAAAGGTACGTCACGCCAAAGCTTGAGCCAGCGAGGATTACATAGAGAATCAGTGACTTGAATGAAAATCCCGCGAAGAACAGCGAGATCAACACGAGAAAAACCACGAACCATCCCATCATTTGACCTACGCCATGTTGTGTTATCACTTGCAGCTTAGCCACCGTGCCTTCTTCACCTTGGTAGCCAAGCCTCCAGTGTCTGTTGACAAGACGAACACACAGAAATAGAATACAATGGCGGAGAATTTTATTCTGTCCAAAACAGCGCTTCGTGTTTGGAATAGTACAAATACTGGGCGGCCTGATAAGTATCGGGATTGGTGCCTTCAATACAAGAAAAGCAGATCATCAGGCGTTTTTCGAGTTTAAACCAGAGGGACTCCCTGTTTGGTCTGGAATATTTGGTGCGTATATTTTAAAATTATGCTGAACACGTCCGTAGCTCACGTCCGTTGCGAGCTTGGAATTTTCTATTTATTTCAAAACAAACGACATTTAATTTGAATCGAAGTGATTTACGATCATTCTCTTCCTGATCACCTTAGGACCCCATGTAAAAATATTAAACAGAGATAAGCTTTACATCGCAAACATTACATTTTACATCGAAGACATTTCATTTGCATTCTTCCCACTCATGTCGATCGGTTTTATTCGTTGAATCAAATAAAAAGCAAATAGCAAACAACTGGTGTTGGGAGCCAGTATAGATTAGTTATCTCAGGACATTAATATTAAACTGTTAGCAATTCATCTCTTGATAACAAGCTAAAATATAGTGTTAGGAATGAAAACACCATGATGTCTATAATTAAGCTTATGTCCCTTGAATCATATAACATTTATGCGATAAAAACGAAAACGAAAGGATCTATCGTACTTTTTCCTGTAGCTTATGACAGGAAGCCATTTGTGGTCAAACAGTGCACTGTTTTCTTAGCCAATCAAACACCGAGTAAACTATTTGCTTTGAAACTATGCAAATCTTAAAATCTTAAACCTCTCTGTTTGGCAAACTGGACCATGTTAAAATTAGAATTCAGATTGGTTCCCTGAGGGCCGGGAAAGGGGTGGGGGGGTATTCCCCTATATAAACTACAATAGATAGGAGATAGGTATGTACCACCCCAAAGGGTATGTTTTTTTAATTATCAGTTTTGGTTTGGTGGGTCATAGTTTTTCCCATTTTGATCTGAAATTGGGTACATGTATGTTTGTTGAAGCGAAACCACGAGAGCATCTCATTTCATCAGGCTTTCATCTTTTGATTGAAAAGAGAGAAAGATTATCATTCAATGTGACGAAGTGGGATGTACTACATGTAGGTGTGTAGATTTTATATTAATTCATGTTTTTCTTGTATTTTTTTTTTTCAGTTTATTATCAATGGTGGAGTAGGATGTCTTAGTTATAAACATCCAAAAAAAATAACAGTGAGTACTCCTTGTCAGGAACCATTAAATATTTGCACTGTTGGCTGTGGCTTCAGCAAATAAATAAATTTATTGTAAACATTAACCTTAAATATATAATATTATATCAAGTGTAAAAAATGTGCATGAATTGTTATGCAATCAATCAGCAGCTTCCCCAAGGGGGCCACCCCAGGGGAGCCACCCCCAGGGGCACCTATGGTAACCCAGGGGTATTTATTATCAGATGTTTGTTGCCTGAGAATGTGGGGGGAAAAACATCACTTTTGTTTGCAGAGATTGCACCCAGGGGCCCAAGACCCTGGGGATTTGTGATATGAAGGTCAGCAGTGTACCCTCTCGACGATACCAGATGTTCTTCAATGACATTCACTTTGCACACAAGTTGTTTGAATACTGTTCATCAACTTCTGTCTGCATAATTATGCTGGGTTTCAAACACCTGGAACTCTGGCTGAGGACAAGGGAAAACCTGTTCTTGCTGAATCATTTGTTTGCTTCCACTGCAAAGATCTTTTGGTGGGAAGTCCTTTAGTTTTTTTTCCCCAGGTGTAGGGATGTGTCAGAATTTCCTGTGCCCCACACCCAGGGGGATTTGTTGAGGCTTGATTGGACGTGGGTTTGACACGGTTTCCCGCGGTGGCCTCCTGGGGAAAGCAGCTGATTGATACCATCAATGCCAATCTCTGTTACTACTCTATTTGATGATGGATGCATCATAACATTGTCATAATTACATGTAGCATGCATGGCTTTACCAAGCATTTTGACCATGTTAATTGTTATATGATAATAATTATAATTGATAATAATAAATTATTACAATAAATAATAAAAATTAAATGATCTACCAAGTCGCTCTTCCCAGCTAATTTTTAAAATGTATTATTTCCTTTTGAATTTAATTCATTTAATTATTTTGTCTTTACAGATTCATGTTTTCCTTGGTGTTTTGTATTTTCACGATCATTACAAGCATCCTAATGTTTTCTGGATCATTCTGCCGCTGATTGTGTCAGGGGAGGAAAGAAGTATCATGGAACTTATTTTTCGGCTCATTTCTTGGTGTTGTGGCAATCATTTTTGTCGTGAGCATGAAGGGCGCATTTGTTGCATTTAAGTCGTCATTTTTTCAGTACAACTGCTGTAACAAAGCTCCGCATTTACAGGTAGGGTTATAATACATAATGTTCTTGTAAAATGTGATGTTCCAGAAAAATATGTATACCCACCCCAAGGAATTGAAGTTCATTGGGAATTCCGAGGAGGGGGGAGGGGGTCTCAAAAGCCAATGAAACTTATAAAGGAAAGTATGAAGGCTAAACTAAAAAAAAATTATGTGGGGATATGGATATTTTCTGGAACCACACAAGTTAGAGATTTGCTAAAATTAAACACACACAATTTTAACTTTAGAAAGAAATGTTAAGCATTACCAGTGTGGCTTATTGCATATTGCACATGATTTGTCCTGCAAAATTTTAAGCCGGGCCATTTTCAAAGCAATTTACAATTAAAAGTCATTTATAGGGTAACAGTATAAATTAATAAATTATTAAAACGACAATAATCCTGTACTTTATTGCATGTCGATCACTCTACTAGTAAAGCTCGTTTAGCAAGTAGTCAATAATAATAATGTGTGTTCATATTCCTGTTTTGACAGCATACCAATCAACCTGTAGAACTCTCATCGTCTGTTTGTATGATCACATCAACATCTGTCGCATCAGAAGACACACTGGACGAAATTAGAGAACAGAGAAGAGTAAGTACAAAACTCACAACAGTTGGTATCATGTGTCAGATTGTCTTCTAATAATAATAACTGCAACTTTATTTAGGTGCCATGGTAATCTAGCGCCTGTATGAGGTGCTAATTGGAGATACACTCCAGATTTGGGTTAAAATTATACAGGGGCAGATCTAGGAATTTTTGATGGGGGGGGGGGGGGGGGTGGAGGGGTCCCCAGGGTTTTCCAGAAAATGGAAGTAGAAGGAGATTTTGGAAGTAGACCGGCAGTAGTTGTTACTAGAGCGCCTTTCACATTGTATAGACGTGTTCGGGGTGGGAATCCTCAGGACTGATAGGGCGGTCTGCACCCCCCAACCCTCCCCTGATTCACTAGGGTATGGATGATCTCTGTCATGAACATTTTGCCTTTTTTCATGCAGATTTTCAAACTCTCACAGCTGCTTATGGTAGTGTCACAGTATACTAACCCAGCTCTGTTGGAGAGGAGACTGGAGAGAGTTTAAAGCATTTCTCTTTTAACTTGTAGATATCAAGATCACAAAGCCAACCTTCTTCCACGCCTCGTCACCATTCTCATCACTCACACCGGCATCACAGACCGCGAGGTCATTCAAGCCGGAGAGGGGTGGAGAGAGAAGCAAGAATTGCACGGTATGATGAGCGACCCCCTCCTCCCCCGTACCAAACAATAAAGCTGCCTCACCTACCCAGCTTACCAAGAAATTGAAGTTGAGCTTCCACCGCCACCTTACACAGAAAAAAAAATACGACACATGACCTGGATGTGTAATTACATAGTTTTTAATTAGCTGTAGTTCTTCCCAGAAGAATTCAGTAAGATTAGAATAATTCAAAAAGTGGACTATCAGTTCTGTTCTGAGACTGAGAAAGCCGCCGCTACTATACAGTGCTAAGTTCTATGCTGTGACAATATTTAATTCACAGGAACTTGTAAGCTGAACAATTGCCATATGCCATCCCCATTAAATGTTTTGTTTCCCATCGCCCTCTCTCTCGTGAAAGTGGGTCGGTCGGTCGGTCGGTTAAAAAAAAAAAAAAAAAAAAGCCGAGAAACGAAATATTGACAAATTAAGACATATTAAATAATTCTAAGCGAGCCTTGATTTTATCTTCCCCGTGACCACCATTTTGTTACGAGCCGATATCACTCGAAGACGTCATTACTGGGCTGATTTAGATGTCAGAGTGACTTTAAAGATATAAATAAAGCAAATTAAACTTGGAAACACGTCAGAAAAGGGCGCAGGCAATGAATCAGAAACTTTTTTTTTTTACTTTTTGAAAAAATTGGGTCGGTCGGGCGATGGGAAACAACACATTTTATGGGGATGGCCATATTCTAGTATAAAAACTTTGGAAACATACCTGAATGGTTATTATCCAATCAAAAAACTACACGTATATTCGCAAACATGAGATTGTCGTGTCAGTTCCCGCAGGCGAAAAAAACAAATAAAAACAAAGCACTCTGGTCACTGGAGTTTTAGATAGTAAGTTAGGCAGAAGAAAACGGTTTTGCTCTTTTCTAAGAGTTGCGTCAATTTGAAGCTTGGAGATAATTTTACTCGGAATCATGTTTCCCGCTGGGTAATATGGTTACAATTTTTAACCAATCAGATTTGAACAGATCGTATTCAAAACACAGTTTATAACCAGTATAAACTAATTTAGAACTTTATAAGAAAATGTTTCTGAACATTTCGTGATCGAGTAAAGCGTATACAAACAAATGGTTTTTACACAAAACGAAAATATTTCAGTGCATCGCCGATACCTAATTTTTATTTCCAATTTTGTCCTTTTTGTTCCAAAGTAGACTACGAACAGTCCCTAAATAAGCGAGAGCGACAGGGGTAAAATTGCCAAATTGATGATTTTTCCATTTTCCTGTTACCTGTCTACTGAACAGTGTATTGATGAGGTAATGAGAGATTAGGTCTTGATCACTTGTGAGATTGTAAAGAGTGAAACAAACCCCAGTGCTAGGTCAGAACTAAGAATGTTATTTTGTAAATAAGTTGTTGATATCAGAGCTTGGCCGGTTGTTCTAAGAGCTTCTAAAGCTGAATAATGTTAATCCGGGATTCAATTTCATTCCTCTTGTTTGAAAACATTTTAAACAAATCATAATTGATAGCTAGTTTTGCGCAATCCTTGCTTTGAACAACCGAACCAGGTCCCCAATATTGGAATAGATTTACATTTTTAGATTTCTTCCAAGAATTGTAAATAAATCATTGCAATATGAAAGATTGATTTTATTTATTTTGTCTGTGTGCATATTATACATTTGACTAATTAATATTTAACAATTATTGGATGAGGTTGAGCATGATAGCGAGAATTATCAAGGCCGAGGTTTGTGTTATCTGCCGAAACTTGACGCGGATAACACAAACCGTCCGAATCCAATCATTGTTTTATTATACATTAAAAATGCTTGACATAGTTGCAAAAATTCGGGCCGCGCTGTTAACTTTAGTGTTCATGGATGGTTCCTAAAAATTTTCAAGTGTTCACAAAATTAGGCTTCTGCTTGAGTTTCAAGCAAACTTTTATTCCGCGGGGGGGAGGGGGGTACTCCCTATAATGGACTATACAGGGAGGCTCCGCCCGAAAGGGGTACCTTTTCAGACTGGAGGTATATAAAAGGGTAGCGATTTCACGAGTTGGAGTATAGAAAAGGGTAGGAATTTCACGAGTTGGAGTATAGAAAAGGGTAGGGGAAAACTGTCATTTAGGTATGAGGTGGACTGCAGATTTGAAGTTCTTAAGCCATCGTAAGACAGCTTCCTTCTACTCCTTCTAGGGATATATATTGTTAATTAAGTTCATTCCAAGGGTATAGAAAAGGGATGCAGTGTTTCTACTGTAGGTATATGAAAGGGGTACCATTTTCATAATTTCTATGGAAGCGGCCCCGACCACCAAATGACTAACGAGACCATCAAACGACTACCAAGTGACTACCGAGTGACTACCCCGACCACCAAATGACTACCAAGTGACTACCGAGACCACCAAATCACTACCGAGACCACCAAATGACTACCAAGTGACTACCGAGACCACCAAATGACTACCGAGTGACTACCGAGACCACCAAATGACTACCGAGTGACTACCGAGACCACCAAATGACTACCAAGTGACTACCGAGACCACCAAATGACTACCAAGTGACTACCGAGACTACCAAGTGACTACCGAGACCACCAAATGACTACCGAATGACTACCGAGACCACCAAATGACTACCAGTGACTACCGAGTGACTACCTAGACCACCAAATGACTACCAAGTGACTACCGAGACCACCAAATGACTACCAAGTGACTACCGAGACCACCAAATGACTACCAAGTGACTACCGAGACCACCAAATGACTACCGAGTGACTACCGAGACCACCAAATGACTACCAAGTGACTACCGAGACCACACAAATGACTACCAAGTGACTACCGAGACCACCAAATGACTACCAAGTGACTACCGAGACCACCAAATGACTACCAAGTGACTACCGAGACCACCAAATGACTACCAAGTGACTACCGAGACCACCAAATGACTACCAAGTGACTACCGAGACCACCAAATGGCTACCAAGTGACTACCGAGACCACCAAATGACTACCAAATGACTACCAAGTGACTACCGAGACCACCAAATGACTACCAAGTGACTACCGAGACCACCAAATGACTACCAAGTGACTACCGAGACCACCAAATGACTACCAAGTGACTACCGAGACCACCAAATGACTACCGAGTGACTACCGAGACACCAAATGACTACCAAGTGACTACCGAGACCACCAAATGACTACCAAGTGACTACCGAGACCACCAAATGACTACCGAGTGACTACCGAGACCACCAAATGACTACCAAGTGACTACCGAGACCACCAAATGACTACCGAGTGACTACCGAGACCACCAAATGACTACCAAGTGACTACCGAGTGATTTACCCCGACACCAAATGACTACCAAGTGACTACCGAGACCACCAAATGACTACCAAGTGACTACCGAGTGACTACCGAGTGACTACCGAGACCACCAAATGACTACCAAGTGACTACCGAGACCACCAAATGACTACCAAGTGACTACCGAGACCACCAAATGACTACCAAGTGACTACCGAGACCACCAAATGACTACCAAGTGACTACCGAGACCTCCAAATGACTACCAATTGACTACCGAGACCACCAAATGACTACCAAGTGACTACCGAGACCACCAAATGACTACCAAGTGACTACCGCGACCACCAAATGACTACCGAGTGACTACCGAGACCACCAAATGACTACCAAGTGACTACCGAGACCACCAAATGGCTACCAAGTGACTACCGAGACCACCAAATGACTACCAAGTGACTACCGAGACCACCAAATGACTACCAAGTGACTACCGCGACTACCAAATGACTACCGAGTGACTACCGAGACCACCAAATGACTACCAAGTGACTACCGAGACCACCAAATGACTACCGAGTGACTACCGAGACCACCAAATGACTACCAAGTGACTACCGAGACCACCCTACCAAATGACTACCAAGTGACTACCGATCACCAAATGACTACAAGTGACTACCACCAAATGACTACCAAGTGACTACCGAGACCACCAAATGACTACCAAGTGACTACCGAGACTACCAAATGACTACCAAGTGACTACCGAGACCACCAAATGACTACCAAGTGACTACCAAGACTACCAAATGACTACCAAGTGACTACCGAGACCAACCAAGTGACTACCGAGTGACTACCGCGACCACCAAATGACTAGCAAGTGACTAACAATTGACTACCGAGACCACCAAATGACTACCAAGTGACTACCCCGACCACCAAATGACTTCCAATTGACTACCGAGACCATCAAATGACTACCAAGTGACTACTGCGACCACCAAATGACTACCAAGTGACTACCGAGACCACCAAATGACTACCGTGACCACCAAATGACTACCAAGTGACTACCGAGACCACCAAATGACTACTAAGTGACTACCGAGACCACCAAATGACTACCAAGTGACTACCCCGACCACCAAATGACTACCGAGACCACCAAATGACTACTAAGTGACTACCGAGACCACCAAATGACTACCAAGTGACTACCGAGACCACCAAGTGACTATCGAGTGACTACCCCGACCACCAAATGACTACCAAGTCACTACCGAGACCACCAAATGACTACCTAGTTACTACCGAGACCACCAAATGACTACCAAGTCACTACCAAGTGACTTCCCCGACCACCAAATGACTACCAAGTCATTACCGAGACCTCAAAATGACCACCAAGTTACTACCGAGACCACCAAATGACTAACAAGTGACTACCGAGACCACCAAATGACTACAAAGTGACTACCAAGACCACCAAATGACTACCAAGTGATTACCGAGACCACCAAGTGACTACCAAGTGACTACCGAGATCCCCAAATGACTACCAAGTGACTACCAAGACCACAAAATGACTACTAAGTGACTATCGAGACCCCAAAATGACTACCAAGTGACTACCGAGATCACTAAGTGACTACCAAGTGACTACCCCGACCACCAAATGACTACCAAGTGACTACCGAGACCACCAAATGACTACCGAGTGACTACCGAGACCACGTAATGAATACCAAGTGACTACTGAGACCAGCAAATGACTACCAGTGACTACCAAGACCACCAAATGACTACCAAGTGATTACCGAGACCACCAAATGACTACCGAATGCATAACTACCGAGACCACCAAATGACCACCAAGTGTCTACCGAGACCACAATTAAAATGACTACCAAGTGACTACCGAGACCACCAAATGACTACCGATACCACCAAATGACTACCAAGTGACTACCGAGACCATCAAATGACTACCAAGTGACTACCGTGACCCCCAAATGACTACCGAGTGACTACCGTGACCACCAAGTGTCTATTTTATTTTATTTTATTTTATTTTACCAAGCAAGTGGGGGTTAGGTTAGGTTACCATGCAAGTGACTACCGAAACCATCAAATGACTACCAAGTGACTACCAAGTGACTACCGAGACCACCAAATGACTACCAAGTGACTACCGAGACCACCAAATGACTACCAAGTGACTACCAAGACCACCAAATGACTACCAAGTGACTACCGAGGCAACCAAGTGACTACCAATTGACTACCGATACCACCAAATGACTAGCAAGTGACTAACAAGTGACTACCGAGACCACCAAATGACTACCAAGTGACTACCGAGACCACCAAATGACTTCCAAGTGACTACCGAGACCATCAAATGACTACCAAGTGACTACCGCGACCACCAAATGTCTACCAAGTGACTACCGAGTGACTAACCGACCACCAAATGAATACCAAGTGACTACCGAGACCACCAAATGACTACCAAGTGACTACCCGACCACCAAGTGACTACCAAGTGACTATCGAGTGACTACCCCGACCACCAAATGACTACTAAGTGACTACCGAGACCACCAAATGACTACCAAGTGACTACCGAGACCACCAAGTGACTATCGAGTGACTACCCCGACCACCAAATGACTACCAAGTCACTACCGAGACCTCAAAATGACCACCTAGTTACTACCGAGACCACCAAATGACTACCAAGTCACTACCAAGTGACTTCCCGACCACCAAATGACTACCAAGTCATTACCGAGACCTCAAAATGACCACCAAGTTACTACCGAGACCACCAAATGACTAACAAGTGACTACCGAGACCACCAAATGACTACAAAGTGACTACCAAGACCACCAAATGACTACCAAGTGATTACCGAGACCACCAAGTGACTACCAAGTGACTACCGAGATCCCCAAATGACTACCAAGTGACTACCGAGACCACCAAATGACTACCAAGTGACTACCGAGACCACCAAATGACTACCAAGTGACTACCAAGACCACCAAATGACTACCAAGTGAGTACCAAGTGATACCGAGACCACCAAATGACTACCAAGTGACTACCAAGTGACTACCAAGTGACTACCGAGACCACCAAATGACTACCAAGTGTCTTCTGAGACCTCCAAACGACTACCAAGTGACTACCGAGACCACTAAGTGACTATCAAGTGACTACCAAGTGACTACCGAGACCACCAAATGACTACCAAATGACTACCGAGACCACCAAATGACTACCAAGTGACTACCGAGTGATTACCCCGACCACCAAATGACTACCAAGTGACTACCGAGACCATCAAATGACTACCAAATGACTACCGAGTGACTACCGAGTGACTACCGAGACCACCAAATGACTACCAAGTGACTACCAAGTGACTACCGAGACCACCAAATGACTTCCAACTGACTACCGAGACCACCAAATGACTACCAAGTGACTACCGAGACCACCAATTGACTACCGAGTGACTACCGAGACCACCAAATGACTACCAAGTGTCTTCAGAGACCACCAAATGACTACCAAGTGACTACCGAGACCACCAATTGACTACCGAGTGACTACCGAGACCACCAAATGACTACAAAGTGACTACCGAGACCACCAAATGACTACCAAGCGACTACCGAGACCACCAAATGACTACCAAGTGACTACCGAGACCACCAAGTGACTACCAAGTTACTACCGAGACCACCAAATGACTACCAAGTGACTACCAAGTGAATACCGAAACCACCAAATGACTAGCAAGTGACTACCAAGTGACTACCAAGACCACAAAATGACTACCAAATGACTACCAAGTGACTACCGAGACCTCCAAATGACTACCAAGTGACTACCGAGACCACCAAATGACTACAAAATGACTACCGAGACCACCAAATGACTACCAAGCGACTACCAAGTGACTACCGAGACCAACAATTGACTAGCAAGTGGGTCGCTGGATTCAAAGACCCAGCAACCCTGGGTCTGTGGGTCGCTGGATTCACAGACCCAGCGACCCTGGGTCTCTGTTTCGCTGGATTCAAAGCCCCAGCGACCCTGGGTCTCTGGGTCGCTGGATTTAAAGACCCAGCAACCCTGGGTCTCTGGGTCTCTGGGTCGCTGGATTCAAAGACCCAGCGACCCTGGGTCTCTGGGTCGCTGGATTCACAGACCCAGCGACCCTGGGTCTGTCGGTCGATCGATTCACAGACCCAGTGACCCTGGGTCTTTGGGTCGCTGGATTCAAAGACCCAGCGATCCTGGGTCTCTGGGTCGCTGCATTCAAAGACCCAGCGACCCGGGGTCTCTGGGTCGCTTGATTCACATAGCCAGCGACACTCAGCGACCCTGGGTCTCTGGGTCGCTGGATTCAAAGCCCCAGCGACCCTGGGTCTCTGGGTCGCTTGATTCACAGACCCAGCGACCCTGGGTCACTGGGTCTTTGAATCCAGCGACCCGGGTCTCTGGGTCGCTGGATTCAAAGCCCCAGCGACCCTGGGCCTCTGGTTCGCTTGATTCACAGACCAAGCGACCTTGCGTCTCTGGGTCGCTGGATTCACAGACCCAGCGACCCTGGGTCTGTTGGACGCTGGATTCACAGACCCTGGGTCTCTGTGTCGCTGGATTGAAAGTCCCAGCGACCCAGCGACACTCGGTCTCTTGGTCTCTTGATTCACATACCTAGCGACCCTGGGTCTTTGGGTCGCTGGATTCAATGACCCAGCGACCCTGGGTCTCTGGGACGCTTGATTCACAGACCCAGCGACCTTGGGTCTCTGGGTCTTTCGCAGTATAACTCGCAGTATAACTCGCAGTATAACTCGCAGTATAACTCGCAGTATAACTCGCAGTGAAAGTCGCAGTATAAATCGCAGTATAACTCGCAGTATAACTCGCAGTATAACTCGCATTATACTCGCAGTGAAAGTCGCTGTATAAATCGCAGTATAACTCGCAGTATAACTCGCATTATAACTCGCAGTATAACTCGCAGTAAAACTCGCAGTATAACTCGCAGTAAAACTCGCAGTATAACTCGCAGTATAACTCGCAGTATAACTCGCAGTCAAGTCGCAGTATAACTCGCAGCATAACTCGCAGTATAACATGCAGTATAACTCGCCGTGAAAGTCGCAGTATAACTCTCAGTATAACTCGCAGTATAACTCGCAGTATAAATAAACAATAGTCTCCATTTGGCGAGGAAATATGCTCGGATATTTGTCCGCGAACAAATATCCGAACATATTTTTGAAGCCAAATGGAGGCTATTGTAGTTATTATCCTTCAAATTTTTTTTCATAAGGCCGCTCTGTTTGCCGTGGAAGATCTCGGTCGGCCAAGCTGTTAAACATCAAAATAATTATGTTGGCGTTCAAAAATATTTCTAGTACAGCGATACTACACACTAAAATGTCTAATAAAAGATTTATTGCCCACCTCTATCTAATAACGTAAAAGATTCTCATACAAAATCTCAATAAATTCAGTTGAGGCAACAAACCTTGTTCATATTCCAAGGGCTTCGCACGTCTGTAGCTAGCTTTTCTGGTGTAAACTGCGGGTTTGATATGCTCATGAACTGCAGGTTTGGGCCGTTCAATCTGTTTTTTAACATCTTTTCTCGGCATTATTATTTTGTCCCTTCCTGCTCTAAGATACGAACAAGCCCGTCCAAGAAGTAAACCAGTAATCAATACAGCAACCAACGTTGTATGGAAAGACTTGTTCATTGTTAGCTGGTGATGATGCTTTATCCTAAAAAAATATATAATGCAAATAAAAAAATACAATGAGAATTAGCTAACAACATCGAAGATAGGAAATATACGACTGTCAATGTTCAATAAACGTTTAAATGCAAAAGACCACACGACGCAGGTAAAACTATGGCAGTGTCTTTGCCGGATCTCTCGTTGTGGAGATGCACGTACTAGACGTCACTCGAGGTGTGAATTAAAACAATTTAAAATGCAAGGCTTGTACTACGGACATTTAAAAGGGCAGGTTTAATGGCCAATATTTCGACTAGTAGAACTAGTCTTCTACAGGGCTCGAGCTATATGTCCGTAGGACTAGCCTTGCATTTTAAATTGTGTTAATGTTCGCTTGGCATTCATCTTTTGGCCTCTCAGGTAAATTAAGGCATGGGCCTAAATCTGTTTCATAAAAAAGTGAGGGGGTGGTCTAAGTTTTAAGCATTTTACATAACACGGAATAACCTTGGGACATCATTAACAGCAATAAGTTATGGAACCTTAAATGTTGTTTAGGGTCATATATTGTCACGTGACCTGTCAGGGTTATTTTTTAGCTCAAAATTATTTTTAGCAAAACGGCAACACTTTTAAATATTTTCTGGAGGCTGCGCTAGCTTTATGATATTAAGACTATTAGATACATCATTTCTGTGCTTGGACATTTAAAACAAGAACCCCTGAAGGGATTACAAGCGGCCGATTTCCGGGGGGGGACTCCTTATTTTCGCTATATAGGAACGTGCAGCTGGACAGGGTATGGTTTTTGAGCATTTTGGTCCGGAACAGGGTATACCAAAAGGCATTTTTGGGTATCAGGGTATCAGTTTCCCAGGAGTTGGCACGAAGATTGGTAATTGATACTCTGGCATAGGGTAGATGCAGGAGCCCATTACTCCTGGTAGATGAAGTAGTCAGACGAAAGGAAACGCGTAGGAGTGTTAAAAAAGCTTTACAACTACAACTCGCAGTGCTGCTTAGTAGTTTAGCCTTTTGGGTTAGAAAGAAAATCGTTAAGAATCGTCCGGAATAGGGTATCTTTTTTCAACATTTAGTTTACATGGAGGGAGGGTGACCCGGGTACCCGGGTCACCCACCCTCCATGTAAACAGTAGCCTGCGAGCGCAGACGTATTTCCGGCTCGAGTTTCCCCGCCGGAAATACGTCTGCGCTCGCAGGCTATGTAAACAGGCCCTTAGTCTGGAACAGGTTCGCAAAATTAGGGTTGTTATAGCCCAGCGGCACCCCCCCCCCCCCCTCTCCCCTCCCCCCGGGCCAATTTCACCTTGAGGGGAGAAAGAACAATGCACCCCTCCACCCCTCGGTCAGTTTACTCTGAGGTTCTCCCGCCAAATCTAAGAGTCAACTTCGAACCTGCGTGACGAAAAACGTGACTGGGTGATGCAATATTTTGGCTAGCGTAAGTTTGAGCTTAGGTCAAGTTTACTGTGTAGAAAATTTTAGCTAATGTCAATTGCATCATAATCAACAAGGGCACAGATGTGTTTTCGCTCAACGTGAAAATAAATTGTGAATGACATATATGCTGTGATTGTGTAAGAAAAACTGTTATGTTTTTGGGGCCGAGTTTTATCGTTCGTTTAATGAGGTGCATGTATTAAACAGAACAGAAATTATCTAGTGGCTATTTATTTGCATGTCTCCTGGCTACGTTTACAATGTAATGGGAAAACCCCTCACAATGCAATGCAATGTCAACTGGGGAGAGTGCAGTGAAAAAACAAGTAGTCACGCCAGTCTCGCTAAAGTCCGCAGTTTGCGTGAAACCGGAAGCCGATTCCCCGCTGGGATCGAATAACGCGCAAAGGTCACACCGCCAAATTTAGCACATTTTGCAACAACACTGCTGTTCACTGCTGTGGGACATTTGTCTTTGCTTTTTCAATGCGATTCCTGTAATAAACTCAATACATGTACGCACTTACACGACACTACAGAAAGCCTGTGGAAGAGAAATTCTCCACTGGCTAATTTTAGACCGAGATGCGATAACATCATGTCAACCGTGTAGAGGGC
The DNA here is from genome assembly GCA_029204205.1 of Desmophyllum pertusum. NCBI lineage: Eukaryota > Metazoa > Cnidaria > Anthozoa > Scleractinia > Caryophylliidae > Desmophyllum > Desmophyllum pertusum. The sequence continues at coordinate 227,319 of MU827815.1, forward strand.
TAGGGCTAGCGACATAAAAACAAGATCGAATAACGCAGTAACGCAATTCGACTCCTCTGCTCCCTGTGTCATTTCAAGTCATCAAGTTTCATTTCTGCTGAAGTAAGAAAGACGACTTTTTGTTTGTTATCCAACTACATTCTGAAACTCATCAGCACATACATGATCAGCTTCACAGATTAGTATTAAAAAGAATCACTGTTCTTATGCACACATTTTTGATTTCTCCACTGCAAGTATTTGAATTATTCATCTCTTGTAGGAAAAGACGATAAATAAGCTTATTCCTGACTTCATAGGTTAACTTTAAGATGCTCAGCTTCACAGATTAGTATTAAAAATAATCACTTTTCTTATGCACACATTTTTGATTTCTAGACAGAAAGTATTTGAATTATTCATCTCTTGTAGGAAAAGTGTGAATGTTAAAACCTTTCACGACAAAACGATTAATAAGCTTATTCCAGACTTCATAGGTTAACTTTAAGATTACTGTGTAGAAACTGAAATATATATCTAAATGCCACCAACTAATGACAAATAGTCATTTGAAAACATACCTTAATTTATCTTAATACCACTAATCCAAGGACACTAATCACGTTTACAAAAACATATACCACGGGGTATCGTAACTGCGATCAGGAAGAGAAATCCCAATGCGGATTGCTTCATGCTCATAGCACAATACCTCTATTGCATCATCTTTACATGACCAGAGATTGCGTCATGTCAACCGTGGGATCGAATAACGAGAAAAGGTCACACAACAAAAATTTAGCACATTTTGCAACAACACTGCTGTTCACTGCTGTGGGACATTTGTCTTTGCTTTTTCCAATGCGATTATTGTAATAAACTAAATACATCTACGCACTTACACGACACTACAGAAAGAATGTGGAAGAGAAATTCTCTACTGGCTAATTTTAGATCGAGATGCGATAACATCATGTCAACCGTGAAGAGGACTAAGGCTAGCGACATGAAAAAAAAGTGCATTTCTTGAAGCGGCTCGATGCCCATGATGCATCGGCCGCTTAAAAAGTATGAAATAAGAAATTACTTTTGTAGGGGGACTGGGAACTAGTACAAAATGTCGTTTATTTTCACAATTAATGAAAAAATTAACAATGGCCAAGCGCAGATCTTTTGTTTTTACCATTTTAATTGATCTGGTAGCAGTAAAATTAAATGTCGGTTGGTATAAACTGTTGCCATTTTTGTTCAAAGAGGTTTTTCGAATTTTGTGGCCGTGACAGGTTACGTGACTTAATTTACATACGTCATCATGTCAATATGACGAGATTTACAAACTTATTAGTCTGCCATAGTTTAAGGTTGTTAGGGCTAAAGCTTCAGAAGATAGATCACCCTCTAACTTTTTTAGACCAAAAATGGGAAGGCCCATGCCTTAATCTTCTTGAGCTGATCAACACTCTCTCAACATTTCGAGAACAAAAGAAATGTCGAGAAGATGTTGAGACAAAGGGGGTGTCCAACGGCCTCAACATCGGCTCTCAACAAATGTTGAGACCGTTTTATTCGGCCGGAATCGGGCCTTAACACACTTAAATCTCGAATTTCTCGTGAAATTGCACTGACCTCTTTGTAAGGAATATATTCCAAGCTAATGCAACTACAAAACACACCACCAAGCGCTAAATTATTTTGTACTTACTTTAGCCAATTTAAAAATTGTTAACGTAACCGTCTGGAAGTGATCGAGTACAATATTTGTACAAATTCTTTAGCCCCGACTAGCTGATTACTGGAATGCAAAACAGACATTTTATACTTACCTTGTTATAAATATTTTTGATCTTGAATGAATCCCGACTTGTAACAACCAGCTAAGCGAAGGCTGATGGTGGAATATGCTACAAGAAATAAATTTGGCGGATTATGAATTTATGACCGTTAAAAACCATCTTAGTTTTGAATGCAATGTTGATTAAACGTTATATTTATTTACGTTAAACCCCAAACGTTATTACCCTTGGGAAATTACTGAATATTCCCTTTCAATTCCAGACAATTCATGTTTATGTTTTGTACGGGAACAATACACAGATTTAACGACTCAACGGGTCGCCATTGAAGTAAATAAGTTAAGTAAGTAAGTAGACTAAGTAAGCAAGTATAAAGAACAAAAACGGTACGGATCTCACGAAAGGAAAGTCTAACTGGAAAGTAAATTTAAAAAAAATTCGTTTGAGTCATTCATCTGCAAACTTAAAACGATTCGGCCTGAAGATAAAATTATTACCTTCGTTCATATAAACGTAATCCGATTGTTCATGACTGCAGTGCTTCATTAACTCTTATAATTTTTATTGATAATTATAAAGAAGATTGACAAACAAAGTCATTATATATGTAAACAACATAAAAAAACTGAGAAGGTAGAAGTAAACTATTTGATCAAATGCTAGAAAGTAATTATTGAGAAAATAATATTCCGAAAATTACCAGACTTCGCGCCATGTTGGTATCCCGCACAAAATTTATATAAGAAATATACGGATCTTTCCATCAATATTCTTAGGCTGGACCTCAATGCAAAGTTCTACGGCTCACCAGTAATTGTTCTTAAAATAAACCCTTAATAATCGGTGAACTGTTAAAAACGGTTCGACCACGCTATATTTGTAAAATTCAAATTTTTGGAGCCTGACAAAATGCTGGGGGTAACCTACAATGGTAGTGATACCCTAATCGCTTCGTGTTATGGAAACCGAGACTGCAGTGTGGGCCACTTTGACTCCAATCTCGTACCCAGAGTCAACGGTCTCCTCGGTCAGCGGGTCGTCGCCAGGTTAGACTCTGGGGGAATGGAATTTTGAATACCAGAAATCTGGTGTAACGGCCATTGTTTGTTACACGAGACAGCCAATCAAAAAATTCGATATTTATTCCAATCCCCCAGAGTCTAACCTGGCGACGACCCGCTGACCGAGGAGACCGTTGACTCTGGGTACGAGATTGCTTTGACTCCAGTGAAAACTTTCAACCTAGTGAAGGGCTTAGAATTTCGATGATTAATTTTCATACTCAGTTCTAACTATTTTCTCTTTTCTTTTTCTTTGCCGCCTCTTTGCAGTTCAAATCAGTTGTATGAATTCGTTTTCTCTCATTTTTTGTTCGTTTTCGGTTGATGTAAATTGGTCTATGTCGTTGTTGGTCGTATTTTGTCTTACGTAAATCAGTTTCCTCTCGTCGGTTCTTCTAGAAATCATCGGGTCTCTCTCGTTAGCTGTCGGTTTTCTGTCGGTGTAAATCGGTTCAGCCGAGTTATTGGCAGTAGTCGCGTTCTGTTTTCAGTCGATTGGAATTGTTCGCGTTAATTTCTGTTCAGTCGTTTACTTTTTGAAACTAAACAGATGTTTCTCAACATTTGTACCGCAATTTTGCCGACGAGTTTCACTAAGACTCGCCTCATCTAAAAGGTGTGTCTTTATCGTGAGTTCACCCAAACATTAGCGGACGTTTTACAGCCGCGATGTACAATAGTGAAAAAAAATTCGGCAAAATCTCGTAAAATATACAATCCTAAACTGATATCAAAGCATATGTGCTTCATGTAGTTACGTTTCATACGTTCCTTCAAGTGAAAACACAACTTTTTTCGTGTTATTTTTCATATAACAAGCCTATCGTGTGTTTTTGGCAGAGATGTGAAAAAGACGTTTTCAACACTATTTTTATGACAGAAATAACATGTAACGAAAAGTTTAAATCATTATTTTTCTCACCTCAGAAACAATGTTTCTTCACTCAGTTCCTTTGCTATTTGGCGTAAAAAACGAGTGAGCGTCGTTTCAAAATTATTTTTCGCGGCTTCCTTTTATCACAGCAAACACCGTTTACCTTAATTAATCAATGAAGTAGTAATTTATTTCACTTATATTCTGTCTATACCTTTTAATTACTCAATTGAAAAGTTAACAATAGTCAGCTTTGGAAACATTTTTTTTCATCAGCATTATACACACATCTCGTGTCCCTAATGGTTTCTTATCCGCCACGTAAAATGAAAAAAGTTTCGTACAACTTTCGCGATTTATTATGTTAATCCAGGCAATGTCGCTAATTTATTTTCTGCGAAGAATAAATTTGTCCTAAGAATTTCTGCTTCCGTTTAAAAAGCGTGGGTCATAATTTACAAAAGTCAAATTTAATTGCAATGACTCGCCGACATTCTTCATCAAAGGTGGTTTATGAAGTTTGTTTTGAAGTTTTATTTTTTAATAGTCGGTGTTTTAGAGCAATCAACGAACAAAACTTCTCAACTGATTAATGTCATTTTGTAGATAAGCCCTTTTGAACCTTGGTTAACGAAAAGGAACAAGTAATTTTAAATTCAAAAGTTCCAAAGGTTAAAATAGTAATATATTCTCACTGGGATCCCCTACAAACAATGCCTGGGCTATGATTAGATATGGGGAGAATCAGCCCGTCGGCGATTACTCACATAGTAACTCTAATAGGGAACTTCATGACCACAAAAGCTGGAAATCCAGTAATACTTTGTATGTTCCTCCCATAACTCAAAAATACTCCCTTCCGGGATTCAGTGACGCGTATCCAGGGTTACCAAAAATGTAGTCCATGATCCACAAAGAAAAAACACTCATCATGACACAACATTCTGGGCTATTAAATAGGGCTAAACTCTAAACTCGTATAATTAACATTCTGGGCTTAGAGGGCTAAACAGTAAATGGCATAACTGAGGTGAGTAAAACCAACCACGCCCACTTTTCCCCAGTTGAAAGGAGGTCCATAATAAAGGCTTGCATTAAAACCCATGGCAAGATAGGACTGAAAAAAGCAAACAAACAAACAAATTACTCCGGCTTGAAAATGTTTAGAGTTATAAAACGAGCCTTGGAAATACCCCCCAAAAATAGGCCGAAGACTTTTCTAACATTACATTTGCGTCTGATATAAGATAGAGTTTCTTGATACTGTGCTATGGAGAAAAAACATTTTTCCATTTCTTGACATACAGATGAATCTACGACCACCAATCCTTAGGATCTTAAAAGAGCACAACCTAAGTTGAGGTCTGAACCGATAGCTCAGAGACTAAAACACAGAGAGCATCGGGGCTGCGACGCTTTGGGGTTTACCCATAAAGTTACAGTAGCAAACAGATACGGAACGACACAGCCTCCTATGGGCAAAAGAGACAACGGTTTGTAGCTATAGGTTGCCATAAAAAGAAAATAAATCCCACTAGGGACGGGTAGGACCCCAAAGCGAAGCAACCCCGAAATACCCCGTCCAGGGACAGAGCAATGAAGGATATTAGATAATCCCTTCGAGGAAGCTTCGCCAATAAAGGCCACCCACAGAAAAACGAAATAAGTAGCGAGACGAAATCACTTGGTACAGTAACTGTAAGAATACAACTAGAGCCAACAACTAAAAATTCAGCGAGACACACATTATAACCCGTCAAGGAAATAGCCTCGCTAAAACAACGAAGTTCGGTGAACCCACTGAAACAACTCTGCGAGGCCGTGGAAAACAAACACGCCATCAGAACTGATTCGGCGCAGACTGGCGCAGAGACCAAACTCGTTATATAAACAGCTAAATTCGTAGAGACAATACAAACTAATTCGACGAGACAAACGTCCTACAACAACTATCTATAAACTCGGCGAGACAAACTGGCAAAATAAACTGGGCTCAGTCGGAGCGCGGGACAAACTCGCAAAAACAACTGATCTCGGTACGAAAAACTAGCAATAGCAACTAAACTCAGCGCAACAAACTCGCAATAACAACTTCTGAACTAGGTGCGACAGACTCGCAATAACAACTGAACTAGACGCGACAAAACTCGCAATAACAACTGAACTCGGTGCAACAAACACGCAATTAGAACTGAACTCGGTGCAACAAACTCGCAATAACAACTGAACTAGGTGCGACCTCGCAATAACAACTGAACTCGGCGAGACAAAACTAGCAATAGCAACTGAACTCGGCGCAACAAACTCGCAATTAGAACTGAACTAGGTGCGACCTCGCAATAACACTAAACTCGGCGAGACAAAACTCGCAATAACAGCTGAACTCGGTGCAACAAACGCGCAATTAGAACTGAACTCGGCGCAACAAACTCGCAATAACAACTGAACTAGGTGCGACCTCGCAATAACACTAAACTCGGCGAGACAAAACTCGCAATAACAACTAAACTCGGCGCGACAAAACTCGCAATAACAACTAAACTCGGCGAGACAAAATTTGCATTAACAACTAAACTCGGCGCGACAAAGCTCGCAATAACAACTAAACTCGGCGCGACAAAGCTCGCAATAACTACTAAACTCGGCACGACAAAACTCGTAATATTAAACAACTAAACTCGGCGAGACAAAACTCGCGATAACATTACTAAACTCGGCGAGACAAAACTCGCAATAACACTAAACTCGGCGGGACAAAACTCGCAATAACACTAAACTCGGCGCGACAAAACTCGCAATAACAACTAAACTCGGCGAGACAAAACTCGCAATAACAACCGTAAAACTCGGCGAGACAAAACTCGCAATAACAACTAGTAAACTCGGCGCGACAAAACTCGCAATAACAACCGTGAAACTCGGCGAGACAAAACTCGCGATAACATTACTAAACTCGGCGAGACAAAACTCGCAATAACACTAAACTCGGCGGGACAAAACTCGCAATAACACTAAACTCGGCGCGACAAAACTCGCAATAACAACTAAACTCGGCGAGACAAAACTCGCAATAACAACCGTAAAACTCGGCGAGATAAAACTCGCAATAACACCTAGTAAACTCGGCACGACAAAACTCGCAATAACAACTAAACTCGGCGCGACAAAACTCGCAATAACAACTAAACTCGGCGCGACAAAACTCGCAATAACAACTGAACTCGGCGAGACAAAACTCGCAATAACACTAAACTCGGCGCGACAAACTGAACTCGCAATAACTTACTAAACTCGGCGAGACAAAACTCGCGATAACATTACTAAACTCGGCGAGACAAAACTCGCAATAACACTAAACTCGGCGGGACAAAACTCGCAATAACACTAAACTCGGCGAGACAAAACTCGCAATAATAACTAGTAAACTCGGCACGACAAAACTCGCAATAACAACTAAACTCGGCGAGACAAAACTCGCAATAAAACAACTCGGAGAACTCGGCGTGACAAGCACGCAATAACAACTAAATTCAGCGAGACAAACACGCAATAACAAGTGAACTCGGCGAGACAAAACTCGCAATATAAACAACTGAACTACGCGTAACAAACACAAAATAAGAACTGTACTCGGCGTGAGAAACACGCAATAATTCAACTAAACTTGGCGAGACAACTCGCAATAACAACTATTAAATACTCGGGCGAGACAAACCCGCAATATAAACAGCAAGACAAACTCGCTATAACACTTCAAGCAAGACAAACTCGCTATAACACTTCAAGCAAGACAAACTCGCTATAAAACTTAAAGCAAGACAAACTTGCTATAACACTTAAAGCAAGACAAACTCGCTATAAAACTCCAAGCAAGACAAACTCGCTATAAAACTTCAAGCAAGACAAACTCGCTATAAAACTTAAAGCAAGACAAACTCGCTATAACACTTCAAGCAAGACAAACTCGCTATAAAACTTAAAGCAAGACAAACTCGCTATAAGACTCCAAGCAAGACAAACTCGCTATAAAACTTCAAGCAAGACAAACTCGCTATAAAACTTCAAGCAAGACAAACTCGCTATAAAACTCCAAGCAAGACAAACTCGCTATCAAACTTCAAGCAAGACAAACTCGCTATAAAACTCCAAGCAAGACAAACTCGCTATAAAACTTAAAGCGAGACACACTCGCAGGTACCAACTAAAACTCGGCGAGACACACTCGCAGGTACCAACTAAAACTCGGCGAGACACACTCGCAGGTACCAACTAAAACTCGGCGAGACACACTCGCAGGTACCAACTAAAACTCGGCGAGACAAACTCGCAATAACAGCTCAGCGAACTCGGCGAGACAAACTCTGCCATTCAACGACTAAATTCGGCGAGACAAACTCGCAGGTACCAACTAAAACTCGGCGAGACAAACTCGCAATAACAGCTCAGTGAACTCGGCGAGCCAAGCTCTGCCATTCAACAACTAAACTCGGCGAGACAACTGACTCGCGAGAAACAAAACTCGGCGAGGAAAAACTCGCAAAAGCAATAATACGGACAAAACAAGACAGTGAAATTTTGAACAAACTAGTTACCCGCTAGAGACAACCTGTTCTTGATCTGACGGAAGAAGGACGGCCTGCGCTCGACCGCAGAATGGATTCTCGAAAGTCAAAGCATTGTACTGTGCCGGAGCAGGTTGGTCTCCATGAGCAGCTTAAACAGGAGCAGTTGGGACGGCAATAACTTCTAGAAGTAAAGCATTATCAATGGTAACGGTAACTTGCACTGTCATGAAACTTGGTAGAGAGGGCAGCGATGAATTTCAGCAGAAACAAACGAAGCAAAGTGACGGTCGTCCTGTCGAAAAGACTGAGCGAGTTATGGCGTGAGGTGTGGACTGAAATACTGAACACGGGGTATAAGGTTACGTAACACATCCCAACGGACCACATACTGCACGTCGAATATATCTAATCAGGAATATAGAGGCATTATATGCGGGTTCCCCAGAGAGAATAATGCTGAATTACTAACTAAAGGCGATATTACAGTATAGTAAGTGATGAACTTTTGTCGAAACATGAAAATTATGAGGGCACGTTTCACGTAAAATTGCTTTTTTTCGGGGGATTTTCTAAAAGTTAGCTACAACAAATTATTAAGATTTATCCTCAAACTGCAACAAAAGTTCTAGAGGCACTTAAAGGGGAACTATCATGAACATCACGTCAAAAAGCCAAAAGACATATGGAAGACATATGGAAACCTAAAACAATGGAAACCTAAAAATAATGGTCCAGTTTTTTTAAAAAGTACTAAACTAGTATACTGACAGTACTGAAGCCATAAAAGGAGTACTATCGCGAATTACCCATACAGGAGCTTTTGATCTCAATTTGAAAAAGTCGGGCAGACTTTTTCAAAATTGGAAAAATCGCTAAAAAACTAATTACGGTTAGCTCTCCCTTCTCCTCTCCCCTACAAAGGAAAAACGTTTGATTGTTTGGCGGGAATACGAATTCGCGGGAAAAGCGAATCTAAAAAATAACCTGGTCTGTAAAAACGCTGTGACACGAATCCAGTCCAGTTGCTCGCTCCTAGTGATGGGCTCCTGATGAAAGTAAGTGTTTCACGACTGAGTTTATGAGGGCCAGATCCAGTTCAAACTGAAACTATTCAGATAATTATGCAAATATATATTAAGTAAAAACTCTAACGTACGGTAGGCAGATTATCTTCATAAAATACCGGTTAAAACTAGTTTCAAAGCTAAAGTGGCTTTCTCACGGAATGAACTAATAGTTATGAAAAACTGAAATGGCTGAAAGATTATTAATATTACTCACTTTGTAATGTATTTTTTTCCTGACCTTATTGTACATAATAATTTTTTTCGGCACCGATAATATTATTCTTTTTTTTTCCGATTTGAAAACAATCAAAATAATTGTTTGGCTTGAAAAAAGAAGGGACGAAATATTAATTACAGAAGATCCCAACTTTTATTGATTATTTACTAATGTATCACATATACAAGTTTAGGAGACACATGAAGTAATGTTTAAACAGTCAATTACAGAACTGATTTAACTTTTCTAAAATTTGTTTATTTGCTTGTTTGTTTGTTTGTTTTTTTGCTTGGTATTTTAGATTCACTGAACTATCTTTACCCCGGATAAAATTAGAAATGTGAGTAAGGGCTTTCGTGAAATCGCGACTGATTAAGCTAGTGACTTCATTTAGACAAAATCGCGACAATTACTGTGCGAATCAGAAAAGTGTGAACACTATGATTTAATGCTTAGATTATCCTTTGCCAAAAATTGGTCTATTTTTTTCCCTGTATTTATTTTATTGCTATTTTGGCAAAGCTTTTCTGCAAAAACAAAGTGTAAATGTGAGTTTCCTGACTATTCTTCTTGTGGTTTGATCATGTCGAAGTTAAATCAAAGTGTTCACGCTTTTTTGATTCACACAGTAAGATTCGCGACATTTGAATGTACATTATTTATATTGTTGCAAATAAAAGTCGTTTCATCATGTTAAAAAACGACAGCAACGGCAACGAGAACGTCGCCAAACAAAAGGTTTAATGACCAGTAAAATGATGGCTCTGCACGCAACGTGCGTTATACATTTTGGTACATTTCTTAGCCGTCCTCTGCAAAACAACAACGAGAAATGACCAAATTCTAGGTTTTCGGAACATCTGAACCACAACGACGAATTTTTCAAGTTTCTCTTTGGATTTGAACGCTGCCTTTGCATATTCAGCTGAGGATAGTTCTGACACCGATAGACAAACTGAATGGAACTAGAGATTCGCGAGATTCAACGATGTCCACGGCTCCTCCAATCCTTTGGGTTTGAGGTCACTTTCACTTCAATTAATTTCAGATTTTTTTAAAAGAAACTGTTTAATGCTTTGTGTTAAGCAGCGCACTAGCATTTTTCATGTTTACCGTCTGCTATTATAATTAACAATAGTTTAGAATTTTGGGTGAAGAAACAATTTTGCGATTTAGGATTTCTGAAAAAATCGTGTGCAAATATACTTTATTAATTAACGGTTAAAGTTAAAAAGTGTTGTGGTGCAAACAGGTACGACTGGTATGCTATGGTATGGTATGGTATGGTATGGTAAAACGTCAGCTTTGAATGAATATGACTCCAACTGATCAATTGTATAAATTAATCTATTGTTTTATTATTTTTGTAAAAAAAATTATATATATTAACGCCGCCATCTTGAAATGGTTAATTTAGGATACTTCTTGTTTTGTAACCAGGCATAAACCCCAGGATCAACATTCACTGTGCGAATCGAAAAGCGTGAAAACTTTGATTTAACGCTTGGATTTTCATTTCCCAAAACTTGGTCTATTTTTTTCCTGTATTCATTTTATTGCTATTTTCGCGAAGCTTTTCTGCAAAACCAAAGTGTAAATTTGAGTTTCCTGACTATTCTTCTTGCGGTTTGATCATGTCAAAGTTAAATCAAAGTGTTCACGCTTTTTTGATTCGCACAGGAACATTCTCTTTAAAGCTTTCGGTATATTTTTATAATTCACCTTGGAGGAGTTTGCTTTTCAGTCGAAATATTAACTGAAATAATCAGGTCATTCATTTTCCGTGACTTGCCTTAAACATAAAAGGGATGACACACTTCCTAAATTTCACACATTTCGGGTGTGGCATGCAAATTTGTAAAATATCCGTCGTGGCACGTTTTGGACACTCAAGCGTCGTATAAACTAAATGAGATGCTTAAAAACCTCATTAAACCCAAGACATATCGTTACCAAAAGTAATTATATATAAGATATAAAGTGTCTAAATACAACATTTTTAACGAAAATAAAACGCAGTTTTTTAGTAATGGTAGTACAAAAAGCGTAGATTGTTTGTCAGCTGTTTACGCTCAGGTGGTTGAGTACCAACGAGGCGTGGGAATGGCCAGGTCCGACCCCTTTTGTTAAACACTCCGCAATGTTATTGCCTGACACTACTTGTATAGCCGCTAATTTCTTTAAAGTCCACGTTGAACTTTACTTAACACTTTATATCATTATTCGAAACGATGCGTTTATATTAATGAATACTTTGACGCTATAATGATGAATAATTTGCCTCAGGTAGTAATTATACGTCAAAATAAATACAGAAAATAAGACGATTTTAACATAATCGTACGTCTAGAAGATGTATAAAATAGACGCCTTAAATGAGATATGTCACGATATAATCACAAATTACCTTGAAATATAAAAAAAAACCCTCACAAAATAACAGTTTACTAAGTTAGAAAAACTCCGAAGAGGTAATAATAAACCAAACAGGAACAAGGATGGCTAACATTGGGGAAGATTGAGACGGATTATGAACGACGAACTCGAAACATTGGGCCAAAGTTTTCAATGGATTCGCCATCAAAGACATAGCTCCGACGAAGGCCTGCAGCTCAAAACGTCTGCTTTTCAAATTTGCTAAGGCGGTTAATTTAACTTGATCAACTTCAAGTTTATAATCAACTGAGTGTTTTACTTACCCGCCAACGTTGCACAGCAGTTTGTTTAGAAACTAATCGATTTGTCAGATAAGAGCGAGACGTACGAAACATACGAAATTTCCGAGTTGCTTTTGCCTCTGCTTCAAAACGAGTCCGGTGCAATAATGAGTTTTTCTCACAAGTTCATTTCTATGCAAATGATACTCATTTATATGGTGACCAGTCTTTCTCTTGAAATTTTGAAAGCCTAGAAGATTTTTTTTTGCATCTAACTGTGGACGAATTATTTGTCGTTCAGGATAAATATTTAATTTATAATTTAGTTTGCGTCCATCACGAAAGAGGTGGCCGTTCAGTCTGAGCCAGTACAACAAAACAAAATGCGAAATAAAAATAAAATAGTACAGTGAAAACCGATACTACCCCTCCCCCCAGAAATAAGCTCAAGCTCCCAAAATACCAGCCAAAGCTATCCCCGCCCCCCTCCCCCGAAATATAAGAAAAGAGAAATCACTCATCAGTTGTGTAGTTTTTAATATTTTTATTTGTAGTTGAGCATTAAATTTTTAAATAAAGTACTTTCTTTCATTTTGACTTCAAAAATAATAAGCATATATAGTTAAAGACAATGCAAGGACGTTCTATGTCACACAAAAGGACATTTTAAATCCCTGCAATACAAGGTTCATAGCAGATAGCATCCACATTAAAGATTCCGTTTGTCTGGTGAGGATAATGGAAGGCTACGTCATCAATGTCTTTCAGTCTTGATCCGTCTTCCAAAACCTACAGAGAATCAACAGTACAAATATTACAAGAGAGTGTAAGATATTTTTTTAAAGTGATCCTAATTATTAAATCTTGAGAGTAAATTTTGATTTAGGCCAGGTTACTCTACAAATCTCCTTTGCGGGGCATAAAGTATTTACAGTGATCATGATCCGTCTTAATCTTCCCCAATCTCAACCATCCTTGTTCCTGTTTGGTTTATTATTACCACTTTGTTGTTTTTCTACCTCAGTAAACTATTATTTTGAAGTAGTTTCCTTGAACTTAAGGCAATTTTGTACAACACAAAAATAATTACTTATATCGTGACATAGCTCCTTTAAATATGAAAGAGCCATAATTTTACAACCATACTAGGGTCCGTGATGATTGCGAAGATTGACTGAGGAAACAACTAGCAGAGGACATATTGCAACTTGAAAAATGTTAGGCTAACGTTTTTCAAGTTCTCACATTTTCGTTTCCAAAATACACTAAGAACAGATCATAATTTGTTTTTCTTTCAAGAATTCGGTTGATGTATTTCTCTTGGTGTTCTAGAATTATTTTGTAAAAAAAAGGTATTATAGCACAGTTTTGACCGAAAAAGGTCGAAATCCCCGTGATACTTCCCTTTAATACTAAAAGGAAATTAGACCGAAAACACTCAAACTTCTCAAGATAATACATTTTGAAACACTTGTTTCTAACATAACGTTAATTTCTTTAAAACAATTAAGTAGCCAAACGAAAAGTGCATGCATGGCTTTTATTATAGAGTACATTCTATTGTTCAAAGTCTAGGCGGCCTAACACTTTCGCAGGCTCAGTAAAAGCGATAACGACTGTTTGAGTTAATGTTATTGATATTGAGTCTTTACTCACCCCTTGTCACATCTGTTGCGTATCCATTTCGTTCGTGGGTTATACTACTACGGCTACGTTGAATCGGGTACGCTTTCTCCTTTTGGAAAGCTTCTAAATCCATAGAACTTCTTCCTTCTCGTAGAAATGCATCTCCGGATTGACTGAGAACACAAATAACTATTAAGAGAATGGCTAAGACAACGCCAGTCTTATCCAATAGCATGGCTTCTACTTCGAATAGTACTTTCAGGATAATATTCTGTGAAGCAAAGAAACAAAAATATAATTGACATCAAAATGCGACTTTCGTTAGAGCTTTGTAATAATATAAATATAAATCCATGGTGGTAAAAATAAAAAAGTGAATAAGGATTGAAGAAGATCGGACTCGAAACAATGCTGATAAATTCCCTTCATTTTTTTGTAGTCGTTTTTTTTGTTTCAAATTTGTAACACTTTGCCCCCCAAAACACCACATGAAGAAACTGAAGTATTTTTACACCAATATATACGGCGTAGATAGTAGAGAAGAAAAGGCAAGGCTTTACCATTGTTTTTTTGCAAAGCGTTAGAAATTTCTCGCCGCCATGGACCGCACAAAATGGAGTGAACGACATCTTTTGTAAACCCTACCGTTGGTTGAATGTACCACAATATATGTTTTCTGATTTCCTTGTGGTACAACAGTGAACGCCATTTTATCCCGTTTAGAAGTTAGACCACTGAGGTTAAAACAACACCAAAATCATGGTCTAGTCAAAAAAAAATACTGGTTCATTTTGCTAACTGTATGTTAGAGCTTCATAATCAAATCTACCATTCATATATCCATCTTAGAAAAACAACCACATCAAAAAGGTGACTTTGAATATTCACTTAAAGACATCTATGATAGCCCGGTGCTGTGGAATAAGAAAGGAGAGATTTTCTAACTGAGATGAATATTCTAAATAGAACAAACCTGTGAACGCACCCAAACCTTTACAGATCTGCAGAAACTTTAATTTACTCCACGCCGTTTTGACGAATTTATAATCATGACAAAAAAAACGCAATTTAAACGATATATGCTCGGATTTCCTGCAGCTTAAGATGCTACGATAAATAATTAATATATTTTGACGGTGTATTCAATGCGCATGTGCCGAACCCGTTTTTTATCGACGAGATAAGATACAAGACAAGATAGAGCATAATGATGCAAAAGCTTGAAATCAAGAAGGAAGTTAATTTAATATTTTCAAAACGACGAAAAACTGCAGTAATAATTAAATATGCTTTGTATGGCTGACTTGTTTTGTGATAGTTCGGCCGTTTGAAGAAGAATAGTGAGTATTAATTGAAATCATTAAAAAAATTCAATATTGGTTTGATCGTAAAAGGAATATTGAATATTCCCCAGTAAAATAAAAATAACAAAATGAACATTGACCCGATAATAGACCACGAATAAAGCAGCGGCCAAATAAAGATGAGAATTGTTGAGAGTTCAAACTACTCTCACTCGCGTTCGGCCTGAAAATCTCATGACTCTCAGCGATTCTCATCGATTATCGTGCGCTCTCGTCGAATTTGAACCTGCTCAAATTTTTATTGTGAGTCCCCGATTTGGCCCGATGTGATGATAGTCGATGAAAGTTGAAGAAAACTCTCATGTGAGCCAACTCTCATCTTGAAGTTCGTTTGGCTCAAGCTTTTTGATTTCTGCACTTACAATCCCAGTTTATAGTACTGTTCCCTCTTTTTTCAATGTTGAAAATTATTCATTTTTTGTTTCTTTTACTTGAAAACAAGCCACGTTTTGCATCATCGTAAACGGACAAATCTCTCAAGTCTCCCAATAGCTTCTGTCTGAAATAGTCGCTATTCGGGTTTCATACAAAAGAAGAATGTTTTTATATGTTGAAAGCTGTTTATTTGTTATTTCATTCATCAAGTTTTGAAGGTTTTTTATAAGGTTCTTTATACAAAGTTTTCCCCAATAGCAATTTTAGTTTACGAAAAAGCCATTTAATTTCCACAATTGATTGACACTTGTTGTTCAACGATTTCTAACGCCTGTGAAATCACCGGGGCTTGTGATATGAACACGGATGCGAGTGTCACATAAAACGAGGAAGTAACACTATTTTAAGCCGAGATGGACAATTAGTTTTAATTTGATGTATAAGTCAAGTAATCTCTGAATATAATTATTATAATGTTTTCATACACAGTCCATGTATTACATATGAATAGCTTGGGGTTTTAAAATATCATTTCCTGCTCAGCGATTGAGGAATGAAATTTATAGCGAGGGTGGGAGATAATACGATATTTACTGCCTGGTGTAAGCTAAGGGCCTGGCTAAACTAGGAAACATTGTTGCAGAAACATCAATTGCTTCCTGTAATTTTTCCTGGGTGGCTAAACTAGCGGGAAGCACGAGAAATGTTTCGCTGCTCTGGTGGCTAAACTATAAAAAAAATTGTTTCCTCCGTGGCTAAACTTGGAAAATATGTTTCGGAAGCAAAATTTGCGTCCGTGAAGCAAAAATGTTTTTGACTTGATTCAAAAACATTTTCGTGCTTCCGAGACGCAAAATTTGCTGCTGAAAACAATGTTTCTCGCGTGGCTAAACTGTGAAACATCTGCGTCCGCAGCAATGTTTTCTGCAATACAATCGGTTTCCTAGTTTAGCCTGGCCTTAACAGCTTGCGGTACACTTTCTCATGAAATAAGTTAAATATTTACCCTATTACATGTTATTTTTTTCCAAAATTTTAAACTTGTTTTCCTTAGAAATCACTAACAATTGCTAACAAATTTGTTTTATCAACTAAAGCTGAACAGACGAGAGTGCCAAAACTTTAAAATATAGTGTCGACTCGCCGAGGTAGCAATTGGGGAAAACCCTCTTGGAAAACATTTAAATTATTTTCACTAGTGACGGTGAAAGCTGCTGAAGCCCCGAACAAACGGTCTCAACATTTGTTGAGAGCCGATGTTGAGGCCGTTTGACACCCCTTTGTCTCAAACATCTTCTCAACAATTCTTTTGTTCTTGAAATGTTGAAGCTGTTTGACACGGCATGGTCTCAACATCTCTCAACATTTGTTGAGACCGTTTGAGAGAGAGAAGTCACGCATGCGTATCTATATCACGACGCTTCCCTTAATTAACAGGCTCAAATCTGAAACCTTATCGTCAAACAAGCAATATTCTTTTACGGTTAGCGTCTTTCCGTCTGACAACTTCCTAATGATTCGATTTATCGCCCTGTTATGAAATAAGCGCTTTTTAATAACCACGCGGTTAGTTTGAGGTTTTTTTAATTAATGAACGTCCAGTGTCCCTTTTACCGTTTGTGTCATGGTTTTGAGATAATTTTAGTTTCCCCCGTGCTGCAGTTACATTTTACACTTTCTCAGGCTGACGGACACGAACTCCGGTCCGCTATTTGCGTCTATTTGTCGCATGCGCAGATGACTGTTGTAGCGTTTTCGATCGTTTTTTAGCGCGGAGCTTTTTATGAGTTTTCGGTAAAAGTCGTAAAAAGCAGAGCGTTTCGAAAACGCATTATCAGTGTGTACGGGGCTTGAGTTTGGAATAATAAAACGCTTAAAGACAAAAAATGTAAAAATAGCAATTTCTTTATTATAAATAATATATATTTTTTAAATGAAATATGTACATTCTATACAACCGATTACAACAGATACAAGTTTCATAATTTACTGATGACCCCGTTTTACACCCAACAGTGAGTCATTAACAGTTCCTTAGCCATGATTTCATTTCCACTTGCTCGATAAATTAAAGACAAGTTGAATGCTGTTTCTCTGTGAAGATCGCGCTTCTCTGAAAACTAAACAAAACAAATGAAAGCGGTAAGAAACAGACTAGGGAAATAGTTTTCACACTTTGTTCTTCGTTGTTTTTGGAGAAACACTCCAGCATTGCCGCCATTTGATAGCTTCCCATTCATCACCACTTTAGAAACAAGAAGGAAACTGGGGCGAGTCACATCTCGCAGTCGCTTGTGGGACTGTTACTGGGACGCGTCGTCAAGCTGGCCGCCATTTTGTCCCCAGTAACGGTCCCACAAGCGACTGCGAGATGCGACTCGCCCCAGATTTCGTTTCTAAAGTGGCGAATTGTCAATCCAAACATTCTGTAGCTTACCTTGTCAGTTTTTTCTCCGTCAGGTTTTGAAGTCTCGTATAAAGGGAATTCTAGCGCTTTGTTGTAGTAATGGACAGCGAACTGAAGAAGGCCTGGAACAGAAATGGAACCAATTAAGTAAAAATGAGCGTAAGTTCTTTATTCACAAAGGGGGCTTATTAGAAGGGGGCCGATTGATATTCACCATAGAGGGGCGGGAAGACGAGAGACCCTGGGAACGAGGTTGCATAGAGGGGAGTTCGAGATAGCCGATAGTAAATGACTGAAAAACAAGATAGAGGGAGGAAGCTTATTAAGAGTTTTATCCTTGAAAGGGGAGGGGGACTTATTAGAGTCAAAAAATGAAAAACTGACCCAACTGATGGAAGGCGCGTCCAATATTGTAAAATGCTTCCTGGCATTCACCACGGATGCCAAGATACTGAAATAAAAAGATCATTCCTGCGGAGAAAAAAACATTTACCTTATTTATTAATTATATGAAATTTTCGCGACACGTTAATTTCGCGAATTTGCAAAAAAATTAAAATCTTTAATAGTCACTTTTAAATTTTCACGGTTTTATCCAAAATCTTGCGATTTCATCCAAGCGTTAGTATAATGATTTGCTTTTATTATACGACATAGCATTTTAAGCTGCATTTTAGAGTGCGAATACGCACCATTCTCGACCCCTGAGCTCTTCTCTTTTGCGCAGTCAAAAAACGCGAAGGCTCTGGGGTCGAGAATGGAATACGCACCAAAACGAGTGCAAATATGAGACCGTATTACACAGGTCTTAGTCCCCCTGACCGCGCGCTACGGAAAACACTGTTGAAAGCTCTTGAAAGCCTATATTTTAGGAAATATATTTTGTCGTATAATAAACAATTTATTCAGCGGAAAGTTGTGTAATACGGCTGGGCATTTTTACTAATCAATGTTTATTTTTTCTCGCCTTAAGGCTCGAAAAAATAAAAACTGACTCGTAAAAATACCCAGCCGTATTACACAACTTTCCCCTGAATAACCTTTATTGTATTTAATTTCGTCTGTGAAGTCAAACTTCGAATTTAATTCATCTTCAGTCGTTCTTTACGTCTGTTTCATACGGAAAGAACGTGTACTTCGATCCAAATCAAATTTTAGAAGCACAACTGCCGCCATCTTTGATCTGTTTGCTGCAGATTGAAAAAGGTACCTGTACAACACAAGAATGTCTGTTCCTTGGAAAATGCTGACTAGCCAGGTGAATATACTGTAGGCCTAAACACAGCGTCACGAGTGGATCGTGTGGCGCCTGGCGGAACGCGCGAACGTATTCACCTAAAGATGTAAAAAAAATGAATGTTATCCGAAGTCATGCGAACGTTTCCGAACTTTTCGAAGATTTCTAAAGAATGTCGAAGATTGACAAAGTTTTACCGAAGATTTCCGGGGAAGATTCTACAATGTTTAGACCTTAATATCAACAAATGTCGTTTCATTCAGTATTTAAACATGGCAAACTCGTCAGCAAACGTGAGGTCATTGATATCTTCACTGTGAAAGATTTCTCATCTTTACGGTGCAAATATATGATTTTTCTAATTTCAATCCCTTCCACTCCCAGAGTCAAACCTTGAGTCAATAAATGTGGTTGTACCTTTTAAGTTTGTGGATGAAACCCTTGTGTGTGACCATTCAAATGAAAGCTACTGAGCAGCACTTTCATGTGGTACTGTCGGTTTAAGTTTATTATGCTGTACGAGGCGGTGCTAACTTTTAAGTCTGTGGATAAAACCCAAGTGTGTGACCATTCAAATGAAAGCTACTGAGCAGTACTTTGACTTTCATGTGGTACTGTTTATTATGCTGTACAAGGTGGTTCTAACTTTAAGTCTGTGGATAAAACCCTAGTGTGTGACCATTCAAATGAAAGCTACTGAGTAGTACTTTCATGTGATATTGTTTGTTTTTGACAATTTTGCAAAATGAAATTCTGTAACAGACAGTGGACCATACCTACTGCGAACCTGTAGCTGCCGCTAACCAGAGCATTGTGGCCGCTATACATCAGCAATGGGAATTCATCGGGATTTTTTATCAAGAGCCGTAAAACATATCGCTGATGTCTGGAGTCCCCTGACTTGGCAGTTATTCTGGACAATAAATTCCACAACACTGGGTTTTGTCTGTCCCTTGCAATGAGTATTTTCGAAGCATCAAATGCTATTTTGTACTCTCTGTTAAGGTACAAGGCAACAATACCCATAAAGATGAGCTCTGTCTGGTACAAGTCGGAGAAGCGATCAGAAGACAGCGCGCATAACACCATGTGACAAGCCTCAGAATGACGCTTGAGACCACTCAGGGTAGACACCACCTATAAGAAACACAAGATGAAAGTCAAGAACAAGCAGTCGGTGGCTGGGTCAGTAGGTTGGCGGGTGGGTGAGTCGGTCAGGTCGGGTCAGGCTGGGTCGGGTCGGTAAGGTCGTTTATTCGCGTCACGTACATTTTTTAACATTTCCCACCATTCCTCGATTCTTAGACCAGTGTCACCTCTACTGCTGGCGGCTATGCCTACAAAATAAAATGAAAACAATAAAAATAAAAATATTTCTTCTCTTCTACAATAAGCATCATAACGGTCAAATATTTTCCGGCTTTCATTGCCTTAAATTTTCTAACGGTTTGAAGCCAAATGTGAATGAGGTTTGTGTGAAAAAAAATACAAAAAATAAAGTGGCAAACTGAAAAGCGAGGAGGTAATACATGCCCTGCTGTACAAAGCTGAACTCTGTGCGCAAACAGTCCTGTGCTGAACACTAGCATTAGTCTCCTTCACAATCGTTATTCGGCTTGTCACGCAACGTTCTTCTCCTTGCGTGACGACCCAAATAACGGCTGACAAAAGGAGACTAGACGCTAACATTATACTAGCAGTCACAAAATAATAGAGCTACTATGTCTTACTTGCTCTTGAGCGTGATTCTTCTTGTTCCAACGCTTCGCTTTTCTTGATTTCTCTTTTGTGTCTAGATGATTTCAGGGCCATCTCTGAAAACAACAACAAGGGAACGTTACTCCGCGGACACTTCATTCAGTACCACATGAAGTACCTCTACTGGTCAGTAGCTTTCATTTCATTTTACCTGTCAGATCTTTACTGTAATACACATCAATAAAAAACAGTCTGAACATCTCAATTCCTGCTTCAAGAAATTCATCGATGCGATTCTGTGAGTGTAATAATGCACACTTGTGGAAAAGCAGTCGGAAATCCTGTAACATAAAAGAGAAATTGTCCTGGTTTACAAACGAGAAACAAACAGAGAATATTCAATCAGCATGCCAATACAACTGGTGCTACTAACGCTGACTCAACTGAAATTCCGGTTAGATCGGTTACCCTTACGAAAAACTGACCAACCTGTGGTTGTACTGCAGGCTCCATCCCAGACCCTTCTGAGTGCACAGAGCTCGTATCCATGGCAACTTCATCATCCTCGTTAGAGTCTCCAGTCCCTTCTCTACCTCTGTGGTCTAACGGTTTTTACCAATATGCAAAAGATTCAGAGAAGGATGTCTAAACAATAAAATACTAAGTGGAAGCTGGTATATTGGCTAACAACGTCTTAAGTAGAAAAATTGCAAAACATAAAATGAATTGCCAGAGAAACGAAGATGAAATCTAGAACAATTTGGAAGCCAAGGGCTTCATTAGCCGATAGAACAGTAATCCAGTGGTACTCCATTGGGGTAGAATTAACTGGACATTGTAGAGAACTGCCCATTTAGTAGTAGAGATATTTCAATAAGAGTAAAGTGTATGGATCGGTACACGGTCGGGACGAAATATCTTGGCCATTTTAAAGAGGTGGCGATTAGTTGAGGTTCGACTGTAATTTGTTTTTCCATGCCTCAGCTCTGACGGCCATTGACTTACCAGATAACACGTCCAAAGCCTGGTTGGGTCTTCCCAACTGTTGATGAAGCGACGCCAGGATGAGACGTGCATCCAGATGGTTTGGCGCTAGGCTGACGACTTGTGCGTACGCTAATGCGGCTTCTTCTGATCTCCCGAGCGAGTTGAGGCATTCTCCTTTCTTTAGCCACACACCGGCCTACAGGTGTTGATAAAAACTATGTGTAAGAATAAGCCTGATGGAAAAGAAGGCAAATGATCACTCACTCACTCACCAGGCAGTAATTCTCTGTTTCAATGAGCATGTCAAGAATCTCCAAAGCCTCTTCACAGTCGCCTTAAAAAAAATAAAAAAATAAAAATACAAGGTAAAAAGGCGAAGTGTACAGTCAGAGCAAAGACAGACACCAGTTTTACCATTTTCTGCATAAGCTTCAGCCACATCAATGTACAGGTCGCCTACCCCTTCCACAGGCTCACCTTCCCCCTCCCTCCCCCTCCCTCTCCCTCCTCATACTTATACATACCATTTTCTGCATAAGCTTCAGCCACGTCAATGTACAGGTCGCCGACTCCCTCCACAGGCTCATAGTAAAGTGGAGCAAGAATTTCCTGGAAGAATACACAGAAACAATTTGCACCGAGTTATAGTTGTCCATATTACAGAGAGTTTTTTATTTTTTCAACTGAACAAGAGGCAGCAGCTTCGAAACGTTTGGAAATGTTTATTTATTTTTCCTAGCGCATCATGTCATTATACAATTCAATCTTACAGTTACATGTGTATGTAGCTCTACTTACAGCTGCCTTGGCAAAAAATCCTGTTTGAACGCTAGCTCATACAAACTCTGTATTTACACATTCCCGTAAGAGGCCAGCTCCAGTTGCGGCCACTTTAAATTCTGCTTCCCGAGGGTGTCCGCTTATTGGAGCTTCAACTGAAGCTACAAATGATACCAACATACTCAAACAATGACAGCAAATGTATACAGTTTGAAGCTCCTGTAAGCTGACACCCTAGGGAAGCAGAAAAAGTGTCCGTAACGTACTGCAACTGGCTGCTTACAGGAATGTATAAATACAGAGTTTTGTATGAGCTAAAGTTCAAACAGGTCTGCTTGCCGAGAATGTCTACTCAAAGAGCTTTGACTGACATGCAGTAATTAATTTCCATAGTTACCTTAACCACATGTAGCTGCCTTACATGAATAAGGCAGACAGCAATCTTGATGCGTAAATCAATTGGAAGGTCATCAGGTAATATCCACTTGACTCTTGTTACACCACTGTCTAGCTCAGGAGATGAGGCTGAGTTTAAAGGACGACTTGGGCTTGATTCCTCAGAGCGGTCTGTGATGTCTTCTTCTTTTTTGACATCACAGTACTTTAAAATCATCTGCAATAAATTCGAGATGGAAATATTTATAACTGCTTTTAAAGCATGTCTCTATTTGAGACAAGGCGATGTGAAGGAGTTTGGTAGCCTGAGGTCAGGCTCCTAAAGCACTGCCTGGAACGAAGATGACGTCATCTTCGTTCTTCGTTCCCGCCCCAGGCCGCACTTTTTCTTTAGGAGCCTGATCTGGCAGAGTTTCTTTCTGGAGCTGGGCGCCCGTGTTTTCCTGCCAATCCTGACGTCATTCATGCGTTTCCAATCTAATAACGTACCACCCTAAACCAATCACAACTTATTGACCACGATGCTCAGTCATGTTCTTCCAGTATGTCCCGATGGGTCAATACTTTCAGGTGGTACTCACTGTATGTACTGTAAGTGCTATATAAGAACAACATAATATTTTTTTTTACATCAACTGCATTTGACTGCATTGATTTTATGATATACCTCTAATGCAAGATCATAAGCCTTGGATGTCATATGGATATCGGCAAGCATATTGATGGCTGGATAACAACAATAATTAAACACAATTTAATTAATAAAAATACATTTTAATGCATGATTTTTAAAAGAACACAAGAAAACCATGGCAAAAAAAAAGGGGAAAATGCTACTTTTTTTTCTAACAACAGAAGGATCTATTTTATGTCATTATTAATCAAGATGGCTGAACTATGATACATGTATAGTCAAAGCTCCCGCAAGCAGACACCCTCGGGAAGCAGAGATTCTGAAGTGTCTGTAACTGAAGCTTGCCGCTTACGGAAATATGTAAATACAGAGTTTGTATGAGCTAGAGTTCAAACTGGGTTTTGTCAAGGCGGCCGTATTAAAGTAGAGCTGTCTGCTTTTGAGAGTGTCCGCTCAGAGAGCTTCGACTGTAAAAAGGGGTCAGAGTGACAACTTGAGGGGGGTGAATAGGGGTATGCGAATCCGCTAATCCGCTATAATTTTTGGCCAAATCCGTCAATCCGCAAATATTTTTGCTATAATCCGAATCCGCGAAACTTTCAGGCCCAAACGCTGTGTATGATGTTAACAAAGGACGAGAAAATGACTTCCGAAAGTTGGGCAGCAACTGTCGCAGACGGGAGTTTCTAGGGAGGTTCGCGAGCATGCTCTCCTGGGAAAATTTTCAAACCTAAGCCCTCGGAAATGCGCTTTCCAGCAATTTGAGGATCAATTGAAGTTTTTTAGTTGCTATGAATTTGTCACAATTATTTTGCGCTAACTATAAAAAAATAAAAACAGAACAAGATTATCCCAAAAAGTTGACAATAATTGAGGTGGATTTTTGTTGTTTAGAAATTTCTAAATTTGATATTCTCATCACGAACTTAGATATATATTTTACTCATTTTACTCATTTACTCATTTTACTCATTTTACTCATTTTACTCATTTTTACTCATTTTACTCATTTTACTCATTTTTACTCCTTTTGCTCATTTTTACTCATTTTTACTTTTTACTCATTTTACTCATTTTACTCATTTTTACTCATTTTACTCATTTTTAACTTGTGAATGCGCGCATGCGCAGAACAAGTTATAGCACTGGTGGACAATGTCACTCGGTCAATGGGCTGTAAACTTTAATAGCTAATTAATCAATTAAATTAATGTATGCCTTAGTTTTCGGGTCAACCGGACGATAGATCATAGTTAATAGAGGGAAATGGTTATGAAGCCCGGCAAACTTCAAAGGAGCAAACAAAGAGGCCAAGATTTATGTTGGAAGGTCCACGACCCTGCACAATCTTTTGGTTTTGCGCTCATACACTATGCATGAATTACGTAATCGAAACGTTTCTATTGGTTAGTTGCTTGAACACACGTAAACACCTATTGTATTTTGTCAGGTTTGTGCAGGGTCAAGGCCAAAAAAAGCGAACAAAAACATATAACAAAGACTTTTGTCGGGCTTCATAACCATTCCTTTTATTAACTATGGATAGATACAGTGACGTTTTATCATGGATCCATCTGTGCGCGGGAGCTGTCTATGGCGTTCGCGAATCAAGGCGTTTGTGTTCCCTGACAAAATATTCAAGACCATCTTAGCGAGAATTCATGTGGCACACCACAAGCTAAGTATTTCTAGCTCATTCGATCTTTAAACAAAACGAACACAGTACTCTATTGGTTTCTTGTTAGAAGACGGTGTTTCTCTGCTTTCTATGATCAAAATCATCATCCATCCTGTGGGCGCCAAGTGTCGCATAGGGCATATTAAATTACGATCAAAATACACCTTCAGTAAAGTTCGAAATGGAAAGAAGTAACAGTCAAGAATACTCAATCGCCAAATAAGAGGACATATATAATTATTGAAGACAAGCTATATTCAAACGGAAACCGAAACTCGTACTTCAATGGAGTTTTCAGGACTTTAATACGAGAACGGTGCCGTTCGGTAAGTGATATTTTTTTAATGTTGTTTTTCTTGATTGATCCCAATTCAAACAACGTTTGTACTCGGACGTATGAAGCTGTACGATTTCGCTCGATGAAAAATTATAGCAGATGAAGCCTCAGATAAAATTATTTGCGAAATAACTTTTTATTTCTGCTTCTAAAAGGAAATGTAGCATTTTATATTTGAATTATTTGTTGTTTGTTGTTTGTTGTTAATTCAATATTCTCTGAGGAGAATTAAACATCTCATCGTGTTTTGTTTCATGAATAAAGTACCATTTTATCTGGATCAGTGTGTATTTTCTTTATACTAGTTATAGTTACCGCAAAAGCGCCAACGACATAGAGGAGCGAATAATTGATAGAAAGCTTTAAAATATATATATGATCATGAAACATACACGTTAAAATCTGACCGGCATTACACTGTAAATATTAAAGACAACACGAAAGTCCCAGTTTATTTGATGACAAGATAACAAAATTAATACCCCATCCTAAAGTTGCTTAGAAATCGAAGATGTGTCTTGGTTTGATGAAATTGTCTGGTTGCATGAATGGTTGAAATAATTTTAAAATATTATTATCGGAACGAGGAAGCGTTGCGTGACGGGGGACAAAACAAATAAGATTAAGGTGGCCCGCGGTTATTTATTGGAGCGGAGGTTCCCTTTTTTAAAACTACTTTTCGGCAGGAAAGCGTCAACTGATTTCTCTAATGTTTGGTATTCAAAATAAGGAATCTTTAAATTTTACAAGGCTTTTAATTTTAGGGCAAACGAAATTTAAGATTTAGAGATACAAGCGCTATTAGAAAACCTTGTTTTTTACGAAATCGCGAATATTTTCATAAAACGAAGATAGATTTTTTTCTAAATACGTTCAATAAGTTCCAAGACTTCAATGTTTACTGTGAGCAAGTTTCCACAAAATCGGCTGCATAGAAATTGCTGCACAGTTCACTGCTGAATTTTAGCTTCAAAATAATATGCTCGTGTATTTGCTTCATCTGTTGCAAGAACGCTTCAATAATGCTAAGATCGCACCTATTGTTAGAAAGCTTGATACCACCTAAACCTTTGCTGAATAATCGGAAAAGATCGGAAATTCCCAGTAAAAGTTATAAGCAAATGAAGAACAAGATGTTTATAGTGCGTAATTTGTGAATTAGTCGAACAAACTTGAATATCTTGAAATTCACAAATTACGCACATAAACATCTTGTTCTTCATTAGCTTATAGCTTTTCCTTGGAGTTTCCGATCTTTTCCGATTATTCAGCAAAGTTTTAGATAACATTAAGCTTTCCAATGATAGGTGCGATATAATAATTATTTTAGCGTTCTTACAACAGCTGAAGAAATACACAAGCATATCATTTTGAAGCGAAAATTAAGCAGTGAACTGTGTAGCAATTTCTGTGCAGCCGTTTTTGTGGAAACTTGCTCACAGTAAACCTTGAAGTCTTGAAACTTATTGAACGTAATTAGAAAAAAATCTATCTTCGTTTTATGAAAATATTCGCGTTTTCTTAAAAAAACAAGGTCTTTTAATAACGCTTGTATCTCTTAATCGTTTATTCCGATTGCCCTAAAATTAAAAGCCGACTATAATTTGAAGATTCCTTGTTTAGATTACCAAAAATTACAGAAATCGGTTAAAGCTTTCATGCGGAAAATTAGTTTTTAAAAAGGGAGCCTCCGCTCCAATAAATAACTGCGGGCCACCTTAACCTTTCACTTTCATAGTATCTAGGAGAGCAAAACCATTTTTGATAATTTAAATGTAGCTAATTTTAGTTCAAGGATTGCAACTTCATAAATAACTGAAGTATTTTTCTTTCCAAGAGTTTCGTGTATGACAGAATGAATGTTTACATATAAAATTAATTTTATATTGTGCGTGCGAAGCACAGTCAACTACACAAACAAGATCAGAACGTTTTGAAATGATTGAAATATTTTATTTCACGAACAGCAACCAGTGCGAACATATTGGCCGAATATTTAAACGAAGCCTAAAAAGTTAGTTAATGAGGTATAAATCAACTTATAAGACCTTTTAAGCAGGTCACTCTAGTCGCTAAATGATTTTTTTTAGTCTGTGTTTATATACACCTTCTAAACAGGGCTTACTGTACGCTTTTCGTTTGAGTTTCCCTCCCGACCAACACTGATTTGGACGTGAGTACGAAATACATCGGCCTGCGTGAATAAAATAAGCCGCGCGGAATCTTATTGTTCTGTTTCGAGAAATAAATCGTTTCCTCGAAATCCCTATTCGAGTCAGACTCAAAACTCGAAACTCGCCGATTCTCGAAAACATCGAGGACGAGACTGTCAACTTACATTTACCCGGTACTACTGCATATTTCTATGTTAATTAATTGCTTTACTTTTCCATTCACAAGTTGGCACATAGTGCCTTTGATTACTCATTTTACTCATTTTACTCATTTTTACTCATTTTACTCATTTTTACTCATTTTACTCATTTTTACTCATTTTACTCATTTTTACTCATTTTACTCATTTTACTCATTTTTACTCATTTTACTCATTTTACTCATTTTTACTCATTTTACTCATTTTTACTCATTTTACTCATTTTACTCATTTTACTCATTTTACTCATTTTTACTCATTTTACTCATTTTTACTCATTTTTACTCATTTTTACTCATTTTACTCATTTTACTCATTTTTACTCATTTTTACTCATTTTTACTCATTTTTACTCATTTTACTCATTTTACTCATTTTACTCATTTTTACTCATTTTACTCATTTTACTCATTTTACTCATTTTACTCATTTTTACTCATTTTACTCATTTTACTCATTTTTACTCATTTTACTCATTTTACTCATTTTACTCATTTTTACTCATTTTTAACTCATTTTTACTCATTTTACTCATTTTTACTCATTTTACTCATTTTTTACTCATTTTTACTCATTTTTACATTTTTACTCATTTTACTCATTTTTACTCATTTTACTCATTTTACTCATTTTTTACTCATTTTTACTCATTTTACTCATTTTACTCATTTTTACTCATTTTACTCATTTTACTCATTTTACTCATTTTTACTCATTTTACTCATTTTACTCATTTTTACTCATTTAACTCATTTTTACTCATTTTACTCATTTTACTCATTACCATAGATACAATTTGCGGCTAGATTCTTGAAATAATATTAGAGTTAAATTTTATGTTTTCGTACAAATGGACTGAATTTTTTTCTCAATAAGGCAAACATGACTTGCGATTTATTGTTGGAACCCAGGAGTATCAGTAGTTATTCTAGAATGATCATCTGGCTGAGTGTAGTCCTGAAAAGGGCTGTTGTGGTGACTGGCGTTTCGACAACCTGAACGGAAGTCATCTTCAGAGTCAAGTCACTCTTACTATTTTTTTATTACTCCAAAAATGTTACGTCTTCTGAAGAAAGTCATATTTGCTACGGAGAAGCCTGACTGATAAGGAAGGATGAAATCCACGATCCGATCAATATAATAAGCAAAATCCAAAATCCGGTCCTAAAAATCGCAACAATCCGTAATCCACTGCATCTGCAGGATCTGCAAATCCGTGGAAATTATCCATTGAATTCGTAATCCGAACGAATTTTTTGGCCAAATCCACCGATCCGCAAACCTATTCACCCCCTCCAACTTGCTCAATGAACGTATAATTACAAGCAAGCAACTTACCTTGGTTGTTAACATGGTCTGGATGTTTCGAAAATGCAGCTTGCAATACTTTAATAGCCTTCTCCACTGCATTGTTCTCATGGTAAAACTTAAGAAGCAATTAAAGTAATTAATACTATGTTATGTATGTATGCATTACATAGGCCCGTACATTAAGAAACTTGAAAATTGTCTCACCAGAAAGTTTGCATCCTACCTTGGCCATGTCACAAGACAGATCAATGAGCTTTGCTCCATCATCCACAGGCACAGCCTACAACCAAGGGGAGTTGAAATGTGTTATTACAGAAACAAAACAATTAAAACAGTCTTGAACTCTTCTGCTTAGAGTCAAATGGAGATAGAAGCCAGGAAGGGGGGTCTCCCAAAACAATTTGGTGGGGATGTGCCGCTGGGCCATAGCTATAAAAACCCTTACCCTGTACCAGACCACAAAAACCTAATTTTGCGACCCAGTTCCAGACTAAATGTTAAAATAAGATACCCTGTTCCAGACGATTTTTAACAATTTTTTTTCTAACCCAAAATGTTAAACTAGTAAGCAGCACTGCAAACTTGTAGTTATAAAGTTAATACTCCTACACGTTTCGTTTCATCTGACTAACGTAGACTTCGTCTACCCTATTCCAGAGTATCAATAATATTATTACCGATCTTTGACATCTTTGTGCCAACTTCTGGGAAACTGATACCCTTTGCCAGACCGAAAAATGCTTAAAACCATACCCTGTCCAGCGGCACATGCCTATATAGCATATATAAGGGAGTACCCTCCCCCCAGGATAGAAGGTGTAGAGGTAATTAATCTAAAACAAATCACCTACAACTACAGTTGGACCTCTCTAATACGGACACCGAAGGGACGGAGCAAAGTGTCCATTAGAGAGGTGTCCGTATTAGAGAGGTGTCCGTATTAGAGAGGTGTCTGTATTAGAGAGGTGTCCGTATTAGAGAGGTGTCCGTAATAGAGAGGTGTCCGTATTAGAGGTGTCCGTATTAGAGAGGTGTCCGTATTAGAGAGGTGTCCATATTAGAGAGGTGTCCGTAATAGAGAGGTGTCCTGTATTAGAGAGGTGTCCGTATTAGAGAGGTGTCCGTAATAGAGAGGGGTCCGTATTAGAGAGGTGTCCGTATTAGAGAGGTGTCCATATTAGAGAGGTGTCCGTATTAGAG
This sequence comes from Desmophyllum pertusum, assembly GCA_029204205.1. Lineage (NCBI taxonomy): Eukaryota > Metazoa > Cnidaria > Anthozoa > Scleractinia > Caryophylliidae > Desmophyllum > Desmophyllum pertusum. The sequence continues at coordinate 257,936 of MU827815.1, forward strand.
AGGTGTCCATAATAGAGAGGTGTCCGTATTTGAGAGGTGTCCGTATTAGAGAGGTGTCCGTAATAGAGAGGTGTCCATATTAGAGAGGTGTCCGTAATAGAGAGGGGTCCGTATTAGAGAGGTGTCCGTATTAGAGAGGTGTCCATATTAGAGAGGTGTCCGTATTAGAGAGGTGTCCGTATTAGAGAGGTGTCCGTAATAGAGAGGTGTCTGTATTAGAGAGGTGTCCGTATTAGAGAGGTGTCCGTAATAGAGAGGGGTCCGTATTAGAGAGGTGTCCGTTTTAGAGAGGTGTCCGTATTAGAGAGGTGTCCGTAATAGAGAGGTGTCCGTATTAGAGAGGTGTCCGTATTAGAGAGGTGTCCGTATTAGAGAGGTGTCCGTATTAGAGAGGTGTCCGTATTAGAGAGGTGTCCGTATTAGAGAGGTGTCCGTAATAGAGAGGTGTCCGTATTAGAGAGGTGTCCGTATTAGAGAGGTGTCCGTAATAGAGAGGTGTCCGTATTAGAGAGGTGTCCGTATTAGAGAGGTGTCCATAATAGAGAGGGGTCCGTATTAGAGAGGTGTCCGTTTTAGAGAGGGTGTCCGTATTAGAGAGGTGTCCGTAATAGAGAGGTGTCCGTATTAGAGAGGTGTCCGTATTAGAGAGGTGTCCGTATTAGAGAGGTGTCCGTATTATAGAGGTGTCCATATTAGAGAGGTGTCCGTATTAGAGAGGTGTCTGTATTAGAGAGGTGTCCGTATTAGAGAGGTGTCCGTATTAGAGAGGTGTCCGTATTAGAGAGGTGTCCATATTAGAGAGGTGTCCGTATTAGAGAGGTGTCCGCATTAGAGAGGTGTCCGTATTAGAGAGGTGTCCGTATTAGAGAGGTGTCCGTAATAGAGAGGTGTCCGTATTAGAGAGGTGTCCGTATTAGAGAGGTGTCCCATATTAGAGAGGTGTCCATAATAGAGAGGTGTCCGTATTAGAGAGGTGTCCGTATTAGAGAGGTGTCCGTATTAGACAGGTGTCTGTATTAGAGAGGTGTCCGTAATAGAGAGGTGTCCATATTAGAGAGGTGTCCGTATTAGAGAGGTGTCCGTATTAGAGAGGTGTCTGTATTAGAGAGGTGTCCGTAATAGAGAGGTGTCCGTATTAGAGAGGTGTCCGTATTAGTGAGGTGTCCGTAAGGAGAGGTTCGACTGTACTACTAACCTTAAGAGCAGCTTCATAATATTCCTGAGCTTTCTTAGTATCTTCCATCTGGTAACACAAGGCCGCTCTGTCCCACAGGATGTTCACATTTGTATGGTCCAGCTTCAGAGCTGTTGGGAAAGTGACAATGACAATAATCAATAATACTGATGACAAGGAAGACTATAAAAAATTGACTTTGTTTAATGAAGGTATTACTTTTACAGTCTTAACGTACAGACAGTCAACTGACAAACCTGTGGCCCTTGGATCCAAGATCAAATTGGAATTTAGAAGTGTTGGTTTTTGAGGAGGGAGGAAAACCGGTTGGAATACCCAGCAAAAAACCTTCAGAGCAAGGATGAAAACCAACAACAAACTCGACCCACATACATGTACTGTATGATGCTGGGTCCGGAATTCAAACCCGGCCACATTTGGTGGGAGGCGAGCGCTCTCACCACTGCGCCATCCCTGCTCCCCCTATGACAACGATGATGGTGCCAGTGAAGGAATGGAGGACGAGATTGAAGGAGAGGAGGAGGACGATGATGATGAAGAGGTGGTTACCTTGGTTATAGCAAGTTAATGCCTGACCAAAGTTATTCTGTTCAAGGGACATCATTGCCAACTTTACCCATTCTTCTACATCTCCAGACTTGCTGAGATAAGCAGCAATGAGGAAAAACTGTCATGGATGAGAAAACAGCACAGTCAGTCAGCAACTGATTAGAAAGGAATTACAAAACACATCAACCTTGGGGAAGTCTTGATTCAATAAAAAATCCCCAGTAAACAGAAAGATGCATGGAAGTCTTCACAAAAACTAATAATTAATTAATAATCTTACTTCCTTGAGAAAGCCCCATTATGAGCTTTATTACAAAAATACATGTACCTGTAGAGCCTTGTCTTGGTCGCCTTGTTCCTCATACATCATTCCTAACGTCTGGAAAGGTTCTGAACACTTTGGAACTGAAAAATATTATTCATAAGTAAAATTATAATAATCAAAAAGATCCAAAATTTGAAAATATTCAGCATTGCAGGAGAGATCTCTATGTGTGGAAGGGAATGAAAACTGTATTGAACGGCGCAGAAATAATAGATGTTGGTTACCCTTCTAAAGGGATCGATACATGTACAGTTTGAACACCTATTAAGCGGCCACCTATTAAACAGCCGACCCCTATTCAACGGCCAGCTATCAAGGTCCCAATATCACTATACAGTGTAATACTGTAAATAAAACCATTCGCCATTTTTTTTTTTAATTTCCCAAGGGTGGCCGCTTAATAGGGGTTTGACTGTAGTTGTGTTCAGACTTGTGCAAGACATTTTATTCTCACAGTCACAGTGCATCTTTCTAACAGGAAGGAGTATTATTAGAATGGGTACTAACTGTAAAATAATGGTGAATTGTTTTAGGGAAACCTGAAAAAAATGCTAAGGAGGGGTGGAGAGAGGCAAGGTTATCCTCTAAAGCAGAGAAATAATATATTAACCATTTATTCTAAGGAGTTCTAAAAACGGCATTCTAAAAAATAATGATCATTCAGTACCTTGTCGGATTAACTCCATGCATATTCCTCTGGCTTGTTCAATTTCTCCTCTAGCCCATAAAATATTAGCTCGACCCATAGTCTGCTTCAATTTTGGTGGTAACTCATATAGTTTACGTCGTCCAGCCCTCCGTCGCTTCTGGAGAGGAATTTTCCTCCATGAATTCGTCAACACCTGTTCCGCCATGTTTCTTGGCACTTTTTGCAGCTGAGCCTTGTAACAAAAGATCTGTCATTCTCAATGGTGGTTTTGATTTCTTTGCTGGCTGTAAGGTGGTCAAATCACTAAATTGATCACTGTCAGTGACCTGGTCTGGTTCCACAGGAACACTGCCAGCCTCTGCGTCAACTGAGCCTATCTCTGCCAATTTAGCAAAGATAGGATCTGTTACAAGAACAGTAATCATCTCTGAAAAGTAAAAAAAACAACAAGATGAGATGACATGTGGTGGCCTATTAATGGTTAGCGCGTTGGACTCTGGATAGTACGGTCTGGGTTCGAGCACTGGCCTGGGTAATTGTGTTGTGTTCTTGGGCAAGACACTACTCTCACAGTGCCTCTCTCCACCCAGGAGTATAAACATTGTGTTGTGTTCTTGGGCTGGACACTTTACTCTCACAGTGCCTCTCTCCACCCAGGAGTATAAACATTGTGTTGTGTTTCTTGGCCAAGACACTTTTCTCTCACAGTGCCTGACTCTCCACCCAGGAGTATAAACATTGTGTTGTGTTCTTGGGCTGGACACTTTACTCTCACAGTGCCTCTCTCCACCCAGGAGTATAAACATTGTGTTGTGTTCTTGGGCTGGACACTTTTCTCTCACAGTGCCTGACTCTCCACCCAGGAGTATAAACATTGTGTTGTGTTCTTGGGCTGGACACTTTACTCTCACAGTGCCTCTCTCCACCCAGGAGTATAAACATTGTGTTGTGTTCTTGGGCTGGACACTTTACTCTCACAGTGCCTCTCTCCACCCAGGAGTATAAACATTGTGTTGTGTTCTTGGGCTGGACACTTTACTCTCACAGTGCCTCTCTCCACCCAGGAGTATAAACATTGTGTTGTGTTTCTTGGGCTGGACACTTTACTCTCACAGTGCCTCTCTCCACCCAGGAGTATAAACATTGTGTTGTGTTCTTGGGCTGGACACTTTACTCTCACAGTGCCTCTCTCCACCCAGGAGTATAAACATTGTGTTGTGTTCTTGGCCAAGACACTTTTCTCTCACAGTGCCTGACTCTCCACCCAGGAGTATAAACATTGTGTTGTGTTCTTGGGCTGGACACTTTACTCTCACAGTGCCTCTCTCCACCCAGGAGTATAAACATTGTGTTGTGTTCTTGGGCTGGACACTTTACTCTCACAGTGCCTCTCTCCACCCAGGAGTATAAACATTGTGTTGTGTTCTTGGGCTGGACACTTTACTCTCACAGTGCCTCTCTCCACCCAGGAGTATAAACATTGTGTTGTGTTCTTGGGCTGGACACTTTACTCTCACAGTGCCTCTCTCCACCAGGAGTATAAACATTGTGTTGTGTTCTTGGGCTGGACACTTTACTCTCACAGTGCCTCTCTCCACCCAGGAGTATAAACATTGTGTTGTGTTCTTGGGCAAGACACTTTTCTCTCACAGTGCCTGACTCTCCACCCAGGAGTATAAACATTGTGTTGTGTTCTTGGGCTGGACACTTTACTCTCACAGTGCCTCTCTCCACCCAGGAGTATAAACATTGTGTTGTGTTCTTGGGCTGGACACTTTACTCTCACAGTGCCTCTCTCCACCCAGGAGTATAAACATTGTGTTGTGTTCTTGGCCAAGACACTTTTCTCTCACAGTGCCTGACTCTCCACCCAGGAGTATAAACATTGTGTTGTGTTCTTGGGCTGGACACTTTACTCTCACAGTGCCTCTCTCCACCGCAGGAGTATAAACATTGTGTTGTGTTCTTGGGCTGGACACTTTACTCTCACAGTGCCTCTCTCCACCCAGGAGTATAAACATTGTGTTGTGTTCTTGGGCTGGACACTTTACTCTCACAGTGCCTCTCTCCACCCAGGAGTATAAACATTGTGTTGTGTTCTTGGGCTGGAACACTTTACTCTCACAGTGCCTCTCTCCACCGCAGGAGTATAAACATTGTGTTGTGTTCTTGGGCTGGACACTTTACTCTCACAGTGCCTCTCTCCACCCAGGAGTATAAACATTGTGTTGTGTTCTTGGGCTGGACACTTTACTCTCACAGTGCCTCTCTCCACCCAGGAGTATAAACATTGTGTTGTGTTCTTGGGCTGGACACTTTACTCTCACAGTGCCTCTCTCCACCCAGGAGTATAAACATTGTGTTGTGTTCTTGGGCTGGACACTTTACTCTCACAGTGCCTCTCTCCACCCAGGAGTATAAACATTGTGTTGTGTTCTTGGCCAAGACACTTTTCTCTCACAGTGCCTGACTCTCCACCCAGGAGTATAAACATTGTGTTGTGTTCTTGGGCTGGACACTTTACTCTCACAGTGCCTCTCTCCACCCAGGAGTAATAAACATTGTGTTGTGTTCTTGGGCTGGACACTTTACTCTCACAGTGCCTCTCTCCACCCAGGAGTATAAACATTGTGTTGTGTTCTTGGGCTGGACACTTTACTCTCACAGTGCCTCTCTCCACCCAGGAGTATAAACATTGTGTTGTGTTCTTGGGCTGGACACTTTACTCTCCACAGTGCCTCTCTCCACCCAGGAGTATAACATTGTGTTGTGTTCTTGGGCTGGACACTTTACTCTCACAGTGCCTCTCTCCACCCAGGAGTATAAACATTGTGTTGTGTTCTTGGGCTGGACACTTTACTCTCACAGTGCCTCTCTCTCCACCCAGGAGTATAAACATTGTGTTGTGTTCTTGGCCAAGACACTTTTCTCTCCACAGTGCCTGACTCTCCACCCAGGAGTATAAACATTGTGTTGTGTTCTTGGCCAAGACACTTTACTCTCACAGTGCCTCTCTCCACCCAGGAGTATAAACATTGTGTTTGTGTTCTTGGCCAAGACACTTTTCTCTCACAGTGCCTGACTCTCCACCCAGGAGTATAAACATTGTGTTGTGTTCTTGGCCAAGACACTTTTCTCTCACAGTGCCTGACTCTCCACCCAGGAGTATAAACATTGTGTTTGTGTTCTTGGCAAGACACTTTTCTCTCACAGTGCCTGACTCTCCACCCAGGAGTATAAACATTGTGTTGTGTTCTTGGGCTGGACACTTTACTCTCACAGTGCCTCTCTCCATCCATGGCCAGGAGAATTAGTATAAAATTAATGGGTATCAGGAAATTACCTCTGGGCAACCTGACAAAAATACTATGGGTTACCTGCGATATACGCAGCATCCCAGGGGAGTGCAAATACTTCTAATTACTTCATGGAACATACATGTACAGTCCCGGGAGGGGGGTACTCCAAAAAAGTTGGGTGGGGTGTGCCGCTGGGCTATAAAAACCCTTACCTTGTACCAGACCACAAAACGCTAATGTTGCGACCCTGTTCCAGAGCTACATGTAAATGTTAAAAAAGATACCCTGTTCCAGACTATTTTTCCTAACCCAATGCTACGTGTTTCGTTTCGTCTGACTAACATATCCTATTCCAGAGTATCAATTATCGATCTTTGTACCAACTTCTGGGAAATTGATACCCTGTTCCAGACCAAAATCCCCCCCCCCCCAAAAAAAAAAACACACAACACACGACACACACACACACACGGGGTGAAGAGCCACCTGGTGGAAATTAAAACTACTAATAAAGCCTTTATATTTTATGTATGTTACATATGTTATCTGGGCAACCTGACAAAATATATTGGGGGTTACCTGCAATGGATAGCTAGCATCGGGAGTGGTATACTCCTAATCACTTCATGCTACAGGAGGGGGACATTGGGAGTTCTGAACACCGCAAAACCGCAAAAAAAATTGACAAATACAGCAATATCGCAAAAAAAATCGCCAAATACCGCAATGCGTCCAATACCTTGTCAAAAATCAATAGAATACCGAGACCGCTACTCTGTTCGTTAAATTTCGCGCAAATATCAGCTTAGATTGTTAAAACGATCAAATTGTTATCACGTTTCATGTAATATGACTAATATAAACTCACGTGATGGATTAGAGGATCTTAGAGCTGTTTCGAAGCGTTTCGGAAACGACATGGAACTGGAAATGGATGGAAAAGGGTCGTAAAAGTCGTAAAACACTAGTTTTTAATACCGACCAAAACGCTAAAAAACCGAATCCCGCAGGTTTTGAGAATACCGCAATACCGCAATTTTAGATTAGAATTACCGAAATACCGCATGAAAAATTGTCCAATACCGCAAACCCCAATGTCCCCCTCCTACAGAAACCAGAGTTTAGGGCTGGATTGGAACATACTTAAACCTTTTTAAGATATATATTTACAGTCTGAACAGTCTGCATAGTGTCTATCATTGGTTGTTGCTCAGTTATGAATTTTCACGTGCAAGTTACAACCAATCAGAGGCACTAAAGTTAAGCTTTATATAAGCTTACTATTACTGTTAGTAAGCTTAATTTTAGTCCAGCAGCCTAACATGCAATAAATATTAAAACAATAATATTAGTATCATTGCAGAGCAGCTTACCAGGAGGTTCATTATTGTCCTCACTGGCAATATCACCGATTTGAGTATCGTCAGCCTCTGCGATTTCTGATTCAAGGATTTCCTCATCCCCACCCCTCCCCCCATCAACATCCTGTACGCCGCTGTCCTCTAACTCAGCATCGCCTGAACCTACACCCGCTTCAATCCACTCAGCAAAGCTTATTTCTCCACGGACATATTTCATAAGAATCGAGATTCGTTCCTCTTCCATCTTTGAGAGAAAAATCGCACAAATTGGCAGAATTTAGAACACTCCGTCCGCCATCTTTGGCCTGGCTGCTAAGCGAGCAGAACATCCGGGAGTTTTTAGGTATCGCAAAGCTCTGTGGGATTGCGCGTAAGCTCGCAGCTGCCTTGTTCAGCAGAGTTCAACTTTTTGTTTGGATTTTGTGTGAAGTACCTGCATTTTTGGAGCCAAATGTCGAGAGTTTACGTCGGTAATCTGGGGAGCAATGGTTCCAGGCGCGAACTGGAGCGAGCGTTTGAGCCATTCGGCCCTCTTCGCGACGTCTGGGTCGCTCGTAATCCGCCGGGGTTTGCCTTCGTTCTGTTTGAAGATTCACGTGATGCGGAAGATGCCTGTCATGACATGGACGGGAAATATATTTGCGGAGAAAAGATTCGCGTGGAAATGGCTCGTGGGCCAAGCCGGGGAGGAAGAGCTACCCGAATTGGATTCACAGAAAAGTGCTATGAATGCGGCAGGGTCGGACATTATGCCCGAGCTTGCACTCGGATCGGGAGACCGGAAGTAGCCGAGATAGCCGCGATGGCGGCGGCCGCGATCGAGGAGATCGGAGACGTCGCTCCAGATCCCGCAGCCCTCGGTGAGTATTTCTTCATTCTAGAATTGCAATCGAGCAAGCTTTATTATTTTACTTTGCTGTTTTATGTTAGTTTTGAGATCAAGAAAAACAAAACATTACTATTAAGTCATAACAATTTTAATTTTGGTTGAAAACTACATGATGGACCACAGGTCACCAAAGCGTCTTATAAGAGTTTGTTTGGAGCTGAAATTCAATGGACACGTCTTAAATATTTTTCAACATTTTTGTTACAAATGGTTTTTGTTCATTTTCCAATAAATAAGTAGAAGATCGGCCAGCTGTCGATCCAGGAATTCGAAACCTCGTGGAAACAAACACACAGAACGGAAGTTAGAGTTTATAAAGACCATTGCAGTGCATCAAGATAAAATGCTACATTATGCAAATTTACGACAAGGCTTCAATGTTGCACCTGCTTTTAAAACAGATATCTCTCTTTGCGCGCTCAATTCTAACTCAACAAGAGAGCTGTCTGAGATTCAACTTGGCAAAAATTCCATACTGATGACGTACATGTAACTCTACAGAGATTTTTTGTGATGTCTCAGAAATAGTTGTTAGACATCATGTACTTGCGCAGAAAAATTTGAAACTGAGAAACACGTAATCCGAGACACTACATACACAGATATCCCACAGAGATCGTCATCAGTATGGATTTTTCATGTTGAAAAAGTTGAGGGTGTAATGATAGACATCTGTTGACTCATACTGTACTTGGAAAGTTATTGTGATTTTCTTTTTCACCATAATAAATAAATGGAAAAGCCTCATCCCCGCCATTTATCAGAAAATATGTATTATGAAGTAGGTGGTGTACAAACGTCTGGGTGTGTCTTTGGGAAGACACTATAAAGACTAATAATGCCGAGTTTTGTTTCATATATCAGGGTGTTATAATATTGCATTAGTTGTCAAATCAACTGGCGAGGTGATTCTACCCACCCTGTGTTCTTCTGCTCTACTCTCCCCTGCGGCTACTACGAGCAACATTCCATCCACTGCGACTACAAGCCTTATGCTTATAGCTTCTCTACCCACGAGCATGCAGGCTTAAACAAATCACTTCCCTAGTGAATCACTAGGTGCGCACTACACAGCGTCACTTCTGGTACTTTGTCCGAGTGAGTAAGTACCAACTTGTCAACAGTTGCGTTTTTCATACATGTAGACCTGATCAATGCAGTGTTTGAAAAGAAAAATGCTGAGCAATTTATTATAGCGACCATTATATTGTGAGTTTACAAATGAATGTAATTTCTTGAAGAGCTGCAATTAACAAAGCTGTCACAATGGTAAATGGTTTGAATCAAGGGGTATCCACACTTTATCTAGTGCAATCGTCCTTGTTTTATCATTGCACTTCTGAAGAACATTGACAAACTGGATGCAAAATATTGACTCAGCTACATTTTGTAACTATATTATGTAATATGGCAGACATAAAGTCAAGGTGGTACATAACTTATAAACGAACGTTATCACCTACATTTTGTACATGGATTATACTCTTGACTTCATACAGTGCATACTGTACATGTACATGTAATCCATGAACACAAACAAACCAAAGTTCTGTCAAACTAAATGCATGTAGATAAAGTTTCTTTCTTTATTTAACAATGCACTGAACTAAGCCTTAACTGAACTACATGATTGTAGCTTTAATGTAGAAACCTCCAAAAATTGACTTCAGGTAGAGGGGTCGAATTTGATAACGTACAGTACAGGGCGCGGGAATAGCAGCACTTACACGCGCGTAAAATGCGTGCAATATGGCGGCTTTACGCGCGCGTTACACGCAAAATACGCGCGAGTAAAATTTTACACGAATTTTTACACGCACCTCAATTACACGTGAATTGCGAGTATTTCTGACGAAGGATCAAACCTTTTGTTATTCATACACGCGAAGTGCGTATGTTTCACTTCGAATTTTAGATCGTTTGCAAGTAAATAAAAAAGTTTACTTACACAGCTCATCGCTCGATTAAGTTTTCACAAGACTTGTAGCCGAGGAAAAGGTCTTACATCTCTTCATTGCTAGATTGGCCATTGCATTTCTTTCTGGAAAGGAGTTTTGAAATTAAGGTGGCTATAGAACTCGGCTTCGCTCACAGTACAGAGTATTTGTTTCGGGATAATTTTGCGTATTCGACGACCGACAAAATTTCTCGGGATTTTCATTTTTCGCTGAATTATTTCAATACTGAAAAACATTCAACGCAATCTGCTGATCCGAAACTGAACAAAATCTAAAATGGTCTAAAATTGTTTTGACGCTTCGAATGAAATTTGATCCCGTTTCAGAACTTGTTGTCTAGCACGTGACCAAAATCTGCCCGATGTTATCGGCGGTGAAATCTTGATACACGCAACGACGGTCGGTTTGATTTCGTGAATTTCTTTACATGTAAACACTACACAGTTCATGTAAATGACAAATAAGCTTCAACGTGGTCTGTCAATGCACTGTTCATTTTATTGGAGGCGGACTGTGGATGTAGTTCTTCGACATTTCAACGTAACGTTTACAATAAACCCCGGGGTATCCAATCGATGGAAATCGATGATCGGAAAACCAATCGATCAATCGATATCAATCGATAAAATTAGTTAATTGGTATCGATTGGTATCGGTCAATCGATGATCAATCGATAACCACACAAAAACTGCTCATCGATTGCTATCGATTGGCAAAACACTCTGATCAGCAAGCTCGAACGAGGTTTGTCCGATCAGTTTGAGAAGGCCCTGGGGACGAGGTTGGCAAAACAAGTTGGGCCCAGTCTTATCAACGCAAAGAATATACCCTGCTGCACGTGCACTTAAATTACCACTTGGCCGTCACTGTCATTCCCGTGTCATTATGTCGACGCAAGAAGTCCGGGAAGAAGTTCAACTATCTATAATAAGGTGTATCGTTTTGAGGTAAACGTCGGCGAGCTCTTTACTGCTAGTACGGAAGAGGGGAGAACGCAGAAATGCGTTTAAAGTTGTTAACCATCGTGGACATCTCGGCCACCCACCGCAGTCCGAGCTTGTGGATCCTCTCTGACTAACTATCAGCCGATAGAAACCTCGAGCTTGCCGTCCAATTGTTAAATCGTAAGAGAAAGTAGAGAGAGAAGAAAATAAGTCTTGTTCTCCTGTTAACGTTCAAAGCATTACAATAAAATGTGTTAACAATTAACGCGTGCAAAGATCATTAGATGTGCTGTGAAACGTGACAAAATTTGCAACCAATCGATACCAATCGATATTATCGATTGTTATTGGAAATCGATACCAATCGATAACCACACAAATCTTCATCATCGATTGGTCATCGATTATCAATATCAATCGATTAATTGATATCGATTGGTATCGATTGATATCGATTGTCATCGATCATCGATTTCATCGATTGGATACCCCGGGAATAAACATATAAAAGTGAGTTTTGTTTCCTGTGAAATATTTGTAATTCATTTCACATCAACCAACCAGTTTTTGGAGGCGGAAAGAAGGCACGAAACGGTGGTTTTCAATCAAGCAAGCACAAGTGAGCGTAAAAGGATGGATACTGAAAGTGAATAGGATTCAGTTTACAAAAACAAAACAAATCTTCACGAAACAAGAGTCGAACGAAACGTTGTCGTGTTGTGAACATCGACACGGAGACACGCGTACAGGCACATGAAATTAGAGCATGAATCGCTCAGAATTCCTGCGAATAAAAACCTTAGAAATCTAGCTTCTGCGACTGAAAGTCAAAACTTCACCGTTGTTGTGCCAAGTTTTATACCGTATTTATACAAGTCGTTCAATTTTCAAAATTTCCGTTCACAAGACAAGAGCTCGAATTGCTTCGGAGTTTCCTGTCAACAACGTACACCGCGGTACTTGTTTTGTCTCCCGATAAAAAAATACACGCACTTAATGAGTTAGACTCAACCTCTGCGTGTAAATTTTACACGCACTTTCTGAGAAATTGCGTGTATTTTTTTACACGCATTTGCGTGTATCTGCGTGTATTTTTCTATTACTCGCAGGTAACGCGCGCGTAAATTGCGTGCAATATGGCGTCTTTACACGCATTTTACGCGCGTGTAATGCTGCTATTCCCGTGGCCGGTACTGTAGAGTGCTGTCAATGGCAAGTTTTAATTTTGCAGCCTTGAGATTTGATTAAATACATATGAAAAATAAAATATTTCACAAACCATTGGAGGTCTGGCATATGGTTGTCTTAAAACCTGAGCAATGTTTTATAAAAAATAATAATAATATTATTTTAAACAAGAATTCTTGTGGAGCTACATGTACATGTAGAATCAGGATTCTGATTTAAACTACCTGTAACAGGTGCATATTTGGTATATTTCCATATTAAACAATTTGTCATATGATCCTTGGAAAAATTAATGCTGAATAATGAAATAAAACATTCAGAAAATTAAAAGAAAAAAACGAGAATGGTACAACATGTGCAGTAGTACATGGTTGTTTTTTCTCTGCTACTGTTAACGCTTTTAAACATAAAACCTACATGTAAGTGTCTTTACTACTAATACTGTTTATCAATATCAACTTGTTTTTGTGTTTAAAAGCCAAAAGCTCACCATTTTGACACCTTGCCTGTAATGTAGCATGAATTACAGTCAGAAGTATTCTGATCTGTCTATTTTAGTGAGGAAACTTGTTGAACACCATCAATAACATTGTTCTTTAATGAATGTTAATTTGAGCAAGTCCAATAAAAAAGTTTCATACAGTATTTGAAATGTTTTAAAATTAAATTCATTGTTCTGAAATTTAAATATTCACATAAGGTTAAACGTTGAATTTCTGTTATAAACCTTCTTTCTTCAAATGACAAAAGTGTACAATGTATAATATTCAGTTGTAAGTAAAAATAATATAATTAAACTTTGCTGTTAAGCATAAATGTATACAGACCAAAGAATTGAAATATGAAATAAAATGAAGAAAATAAAATGGAGTCGTGTTCCACTGATACCACAGCACTTGTTTTAACCAAACATTACCCATGCGCTGTACATTCTTTTAGTGTTGTATATTTTTTGGAATGTATCTTTTCTGGCAGCTGGGTATTGTTGTCATGTAAACACTAACAAAATAAATGACCAACAATATTTATGTTGATGTTTTCAGATCCCGCTCGCGTTCACCCAAACGACGACGAACCCGCAGCAAGAGCCAGTCGCCAAGGTCAGATGAGTTGCAGTCTTAAGATCAATATAGAAAAGAACATGAAGGACCATATTATTTTATTTCATCTACTAGTTCAGTGGGAGGCCCGGTGGCCAAATGGTTAGAGCGTTGAACTCCGGATCGAGCGATCCGTGTTCAAGCCCTGGCCGGGGTCACTGTGTTGTGTTCTTGGGCAAGACACTTACTCTCACAGTGCCTCTCTCCACCAGGAGTATAAATGGATACTGGCGACAAAATGCTAGGGGGTAACCTGCGATGGAATAGCATCCCATCCAGGGGGAGTAGCAATACTCCTAGTTGGCTTCATGCTACAGAAACCGGGATAAGCTCCAGCAGTGTGGGCCATTTGTTGGCCTGAGTGCGGCTTTACTCATTTTACTACTCCAGTGAGCTCATCAACTGTATATTAATATTTTATTATTTTATCTTTCAGGAAACGTTCACAATCAAACGAGGATAAAAAGTCGAGGTCTCGCTCCAAGTCCCACAGTAAGAGTCGTTCCCGCAGTCGCAGCCAGAGCAAGGAGAAATCCCATAAAGAGAGGTTTGTGGTGTACAATAGTGTTTCTACTGTAGGTATGTGAAAGGGGTACCATTAAATTATTTTTCATAATTTCTATGGAAGGTATGAAAGGGGTACCTTTTTCTGTCAAAAAATGGTATATAAAAGGGTAAGGGGTTGGACCTCTGGCGGAGCCTCCCGTACAAAACTTTATTGAGTACCCCCCCCCCCCCCCCCCCTCCCAGTAGCAATGGAACTCCAATAGTATGGGCCAGTTGTTGGCCGTGTGCGTCTTTACCCCTTTTACTAGTCCAGTGGGCTCATCTGTGTATTATTTATCTTTCAGGAAACATTCACAATCAAACGGATAAAAAGTCGAGGTCTCACTCTAAGTCTCACAGTAAGAGTAAGAAGCCGGTTCCGCAGTCGCAGCCAGAGCAAGGAGAAATCCCATAAGAGAGGTTTGTGTGGTGTACATTAATTTTGAGTGAATCACCATTGTTGTATTCAAATTGTTTAAATTACATACATGTGCGTTTGTATATTTGATTATGAAGCTTTGTAATGGTATTCAAAGTTTTGATGCCTTCTCAAGCTAGGCCTACACATACACACTGTACATGTTTTGAGGATAGCCTGAGTGAACAAACGTCTCCCTTTGCACAAGTAACAACCAATCAGACCGTACACGGATCTCTGTAGAGCTACATGCAGTGTTCCCATTAACGCACAACTGTGGCGTATCTGACGCACAAAAATAAAAGGACGCACAGTTTTTAGCCACAGTACGTCACAGGGACGCACATAAATCAGCGCTCAAAATTTCTAGTGTTTTTCATAGTTTTTGGTCTACTCTTGAGATAAATAAGATTTTTCAAGATACAAAACACACATAAGAAACAATGTTTAAAGTTTCACTTAGTTTCCTTACCTTTTCATCTCAAGCTGGAAACTATGAAATTTGGCTGCAAACTCGAAAACGAAGCAAGAATCACAATGATAATCACGCGAACGAGCGAACAACTCTCGGCTCATTGATGGTCAGCGGTCAATACTTCATGTAATATTACATGATGTGTATATCACTTAAAATGCCTTTCTCACTAGGGGACCCTTAAAAAATAGAAGGACCCCCAATTACTGGAACTGGGGGTCCTTGGGACTCCTGTTTTCCAAAACTAGTGGGAACACTGTACATGTACATGACTTTTGTACGTCCTCAGTATGGAATTTTCATATCAAATCTCAGACATCTTGAGTGGGGAAGAATTGAGTGTTCGGAGAGAGAATGATGTACCTTTATAATAATAACATGGGATAGTTTGAAGGTTGTCCAGAGAAGCTCTTGTGAGTGACTAACCTAATATTCATTTTCAGAAGTGCAAGCCCAGACAAGAGCCAAGATAAAGAGAAGGAAAAATATAAAGATGCAGAAGAAACAACGAAACAGGAGGAAACTGACAAGCCAGGAGCGGACGAAGTGGAACAAAAATCCCGCAGTGTATCACCAGCACCAAATGATGACGACAATCACAGTAACGACGACAATGCTGAATAACTGCCACCTTATTCGACATACATGAGTAGACTTGTCCAAATATCTTAGTCTTTGTAGATTTTGTTATGTACTTTTTAATACGAAACCATTGTGTAGATTCTGCTCCAGTTACATTGTAATCTCGCCTGTGTTATCTTAATTTGTAATGAAATGGCCAGTATGCAGTTCCAGATGGAATTACTGTACAACGGGTCAATGTATGAAATGAATGGACTTCACAAATTGTCACAAGTTTTCTATTCATTTGTTGCGCCAGGTAGCTAGCCTCCGATCCTATGCAGAGTAATGCTCTTTGGGCTCGTCACGCAATCTTTCCTCCCCCAAGGGGAAGGAGTGCGTGACGACCCCAAAGAATGTCTGTGTAGGAGGCTACCAGGTAGCCAACCTTGTCAGGTTTTTGACTCGAGACCCCTCTCTTACATGTACATGTATCTGGAACACTGCCTACAGCTGTACATGTCTGTACCATTATAACCAACTAGCATTAGACAAAGTACAGCAAGGGAGTCAAGGGACAGTCTAACATACATTGTAGCAGTGGCTGAAAATGTGATGGCCAAAATAAATTTTCAGTCAAGTCCTTTTTCAATCTGGCCCCCACATTTTGTACAAGTCTGGATCCACCATTGCATATGATGTACGTTTTTGATTGTCAGCAGACAAATGTAGTGTAGGTTTTCAGCTAGCCTCCTACGCAGACATTATTCTGGCTTGACACGCACTCCTTTGCTTGACGAGCCCAAAGAGCGTCTGCGTAGGAGACTACTTTTCAGCCGGCCTTCCTCAGATAAGGATGACATATGTCTCCTGAGCAGAAATTGTAATTATTTTTTTCCTTCCAATTTTGGTCTTGTTCAATACATGTAGCTCTTTTTACTACCGTAGTACAGCAGTTTGGTGAACAAATACCGTAGAAAGATAATGAAATTACTGTCAATACTTGTACATTGTACATGGGTTTATTTTTAATCAGTCAATTCGTTCACTTTACTGGTCTAAAGGTATTGTTTTGTTTAAAACAAAACTGTATTGTTACAAACTTACAAAGTGCTATTTAATAGACCAATTTCGATATATTAATATTCTAACTTGGCTCCGAGGCTTAGGGGAATAAAACAAAAGAAATCGAAAATAAATCACATCGAGGTTGAGGGATGAATAAATCATTTCTTTTGTTTTATTCCCCTAAGCCTCGGAGCCAAGTTAGAATATTAATATATCGAAATTGGTCTATTTGTACTAGTGATTTGGAACATTGTTTCACGTACTACATAATTACAACCAATCCATCTGTCGTTGTTGTTTTATTTACCTGTAATAAAATTCTACCTTTACGCTCCAGATGGATTTACTATACCTTTCAAGAACACGCGAACTCTGAAAAGGGCGCAGTTACGAAACAAAGTTTTGGAACCGAACGAGTTCGTTAAACCGGGATTACACTGACGACAAACAAACTGGCCGAAACGTTTTCCTTACCCCATTCAGACCAACGGCAAACAACACTGCACGCTCTAATTGACAAATTCCGAGTTGTCTTTTGCCTATGTTTCAAAACGAGTCTGAGTGCAAAACTTTTCATATAGAAATAAGTTTGATTCACAAGTAAAACTCATCCCCCCCCCCCCCCCCCGATTCTCAGACGGCCCGAGTCGCTCGCTCTATGGAACACAACGGTTATCTTACATGAAGATGTAAGATAACCGTTGTGTTCCATAGAGCGAGCGACTGAGGTTGAGGTAACGACGAGAAAATATTAACACGATACAGAAGACACCCATCATGTTAAAGCATAAATTGATCTTTATTTATTTATTTCATAAATATTCGCTATGTTTTTTTTATTTCTTCTTCTTGCCGCTTTTGAGCTGTTCAATTCCACTGATGTACTTCTTAGGAATCTTGCATTCGTCTGGTTGGACACCAAAAAACGAAATTAATTAATTCGTCATAATAATAAACAGAGCGCAGCGGTTTTCAATCGAGTATCTCTCTCTTCCACATTCATCTTTTCTTTATGTATCCATTCCAGGGTTAACTTCCAATATCAGGGAGATAAAAAGGGAAGATTGGAGAGAGGGAAATAAACGCGCAGAGGCTGGAGAGAGAGAAAATGCAAGCGCACGGGGGACGCTGGGAAGGATTGAGTATTTTATATGGGAGTTCCCGAAGGGGAGGGGGATTGCGTCCCCCAAGGGGTGAAGTTCCTCCTGGCTATGCTCAACCTCGTTTCCGCAGGGTCTCTCTTCTTCCCGCCAAAAATCGCTTTTGCCGGGAAGAAGAGAGACCCTGGGAACGAGGTTGGGCTATGCTCTGTATTCCCAGCACTAGTGGAAGGAATAAAGTGTTAAAAGGAACTTGTCACATGAACTAACGACACTAACCGAACAGCCTTACACTTACCTAAAAGAAATTTCGCCACAATGGCCACTTGGTTTCCTTGAACTAAAACTTGCAATCCAGGCGCAATATGCTTCCCAGGAAGCTGACTAACTGATAAAGAAGATGAAAGAAATATAGAAAGGATGAGATTCTGGGAGTAGCAATAGAGTGGTACAGTGTGACGTCATAAATTTTCAAATTATTTTTATCAAGCCTCAAAATCCCATTATTAGCACGAATAGAGCAGAAGATATAGAGGTTCGAAGTTTGGTACCGTCCCATACAAAACCTCTAATTTTGCGCCGGTTCTAAACTGAACCCGGAACAGACGCAAAATTAGAAGGGTTTGTATGGAGAAATTAAAACCTGAAGTGGCCACATCTCAGCCGCAAATTGCAATGGAGAGCTAATTTTTGGCCAGTGGGACGTTTTTTTGGCATGATTCCTCCGAATAGCTGATCAAATTGCATAATTTTCGCAAATTTAATTTTTGTGACGTCATAATTTTATTAGTACTCTATTCTCCTTGTCACTTCATACTATGGAAACCGGGATAAGCTCTGACTGTGTATCTAGACAAACTTTTAACTTAGATGTGGATGTGACTGACAACTTTGTGTTGTCAAAAAATAAAATGTAAACAGCTATCATAACCCAGTTCCTGTAGCTATTGCGACAAGCTATCCCCACCCCACCCCTCCCATGGACTATCCTCACCACCCTCCCCGGGACAAAATGTTAACTTGTTACCTGAAGTGCTTGTTGCAGCCTTTATCTGTATATTGTGAGCAAATTCTTGTGGATCAATGCCATATGATTCAAGGTTTCGTATCAGTGTGACCTAAAGTTTCAAATAAACGTTAGAAGTAAGAAATGTTCTTGGCAATAAGATGACGAAAAAAAACTACAATCCAATACCTTTTTGTTACCCATCCGTTGTTCCACTTTGATTTCAATGGCTTCGATTTTCCCTTTTCTGTTGAAAAATAGAATAATCAATCAATAAGAGCGGTTTTAAATCGAGTGCGTTAAAACCAAAACCAAAGTAATCATTCTGGCCAATCACAACAGACGAAAATAATCCGTGAACCAATCAGAACTCGAAGCAAATACATAATCGGCGTCAAGCGCGGGAAAACGCGTGCTACCAAGTCACGATTGGTTTTTAGTTTTGCATCTGATTGGTTAACAAAGTGGTGGGAATTTTTTAAACCAATCACAGAGCGTAGTAAAGTAAAACCAAAGCAAACGCAAATTCGATTTGAACGCCGATCTAATCAACGTAAGTGCTCGCGCTGGTTTTTGATTGGATAATAAGAATCGGAAACTCTTCGAGTGCTTCAACGAAGATTTGCCAAAAACGACACTTGTTTCCCCGACTGTCGTACGCTTACTGCATACTCTGGAACTCGTATTGAGCCAAATGAATACGACTTTCATACACGTTTGGTTACAGAGCACATGTGCTACTCTACCTTACAATGGGCTCTTGTCCTGGAAGCGTGATTTGATGACATTTTTCATTTTTGTCGATACTCCTGCAAAAAGAAAGGCAAACATACATCTTTATATTTTACTTAAGAATATTGCGAAAATCTAGTTGCATTCAGTTTGTCTATAAGTGCCAGAGCTAACCTCGGAATATGAAAGGTAAAGATCGCGCTAAATTCTAAACAGAAACTTGACAAATTCGTCGTGTAGTTCACGTCCTCCGCAAAAGGCAAAATTTGGTCATTTCGCGTTGTTGTTTTGCAGAGAACGGCTAAGAAATGTACAAACGTTTAAAACGCACGTGCAGAGCCATTGTACTGCTCATTGAACCTTTTGTTTAGCGACGTTCTCGTTGCTGTTGCCATCATGGTTGGCGTAAGGTCCCTAATATATTTCATGTGATGTGTTGTTCAGTCTAGTAGAATAAAGAGCTCTATTCAACCTCGGCTCGTCCCGATTGTGTCCAGTCTTCAAAAGGTCCCTTCCTGCCAGCCACTAACTGGAGTTCAACTCCTCAGCTATACCATGTAAAGCGTACGGAACAGAGGCAAGGAGAGAGGGAAGAGGTTCGAGGGGTAAATACATACTTTATTTACATACATACTTTATTTGTAACTCCCTAAAAGGGCTTTTCAGCTACAAGGTAAAGTAAACCAAACCTTTCGAAGAGTTGATCCCACGGGAGACGTTCAACATCCTCGTTCTTGTTTATGAGTATTTTGGTAAGTCTGGGGTCTAACACAACCATCCTGTGAGGCAAATATAAACAAACAGATTATGCGTCTGAAACATGCGCATACAAGAATACTGCATGATGAAACACTCCCGTAAGCGGACACCCTCGGGAAGCAAAGAAAGTGTCCACAACTGGAGCTGGCCGCTTACGGAAATGTGTAAATACAGAGTTTGTATGGGAGTTCAAACGGGGTTTTGTCAAGGGCGGCCGTAAGTAGAGCTGTCCGCTTACGAGAGAGTGTCCGCTCAGAGAGCTTAGACTGATATAAAACACAACACAAGTTCTAAAGTCGTCAAATGAACATCACAAGTTTCTGAGCATACTGTATGACATGGAAAGCTTACCACTCGCGGACAGAGGTTAGGGGCTGGGAAGTGGGGAATGTGGAATCCCCGAGCGGAGCCCTTCATATTCGGGGAAGGGGTTATTATCGGAAAGATGTTTGCGTCTGTGATTCGGGGGGTTTATTTTCTATGGGGGTGGGGGGAGGGGGAGTATCTTAGTTACCGAGGGTTTAAAAAAAAACTATGTCCCCTTTGCTAACTACACTACTACTAGTGTTAGTGCCTTTAAGGAAGCAGCCATGTCCTCTGTCAGGTCCCACTGACTTTTTAACAAGGACATTGTATATATGTATTATACATATACGAATACTCTAAACCGACTATCTATTTATTACTATTACTTTTGATCGATTATTTATTTCCAATGACTCAGTATATCACTTACCGAATTGTGTATTGATTAATCGAGTTATTTATTTATTTTTATTTATTACTTGCTGTTAACATTTTAAGTAAATATTTTAAATATTTTAAGTAATTGTACATATCATGTTGCCATGTTCAGTTATATAGTTCAATTTAGCTAGAGTTTACATAGTTAACTACACCTCCTAGTATAGCGTAAGCTGTTTATTAGGAGTACTTCATTAAAGCATAAAAACCGATACTTGGGTTATTTCCTTGTATTGTCACACATACCTTTTGTTTTCTGTTGACATGAGATCGTGTAATTTCACATAATTTGTAATGGTTGACCGGATATCAGAAGGTCTCAACACTGCATTTTTACTAAAACACAAAACATAAGAAATAATCCATCATTTATCAAATAGCAACAAGAATTTAAATGATTTAGGTATAACTGTATGTCACACGTCCCCAAGAATAACTAGTTAGTGACGTTGTTTTGAAAAACATCCATTTTCAATTGACGAAAGTACCGTTTTGCTTTACTATGCTTGGCTTAAAAAATCTCGCGCCACCTACTCAACCAATCAGATGCAAAACCAAAACCAATCGTGACTTGGTCGCACGCGTTTTCCCGCGCTTGGCGCTGGTTTCACGACACTCAAAACCTCTCGAATGGCACATGTCAATTTACAAATTACACCCCACCCCTCCCCTGCCACCTAGCAAGGTTCCTCACTAATACACGGAGACTTGAACACACTGAAAAACATGGAATGAGTAAAAGATTGCGAATATTTCAGAAATCAAATTTTACAGAAATTATTTGACATCCGGGTCCTATGCAAATGTTCGTTGTACTTCTCGTCATGTCTGTACCCTTTCAAATAAGAGGAAAACGACAAGAACAAAAAGGCGAACTGGTCCATTAACCACTGAGAATTACTTAAAAACAAACAAACAAATAAACAAACAAACAAAAACAACTATTTACTATTGCAATTCTCACCTGAAGCCAAATTGTGAAAATATAGGCAACAGAGCCGCTGATACAGAAAATAGCTCTTCTATACATGGAGGCTGAGAAACAAAATAAAACAACAACAAAATATGAGGAATGCGACAGCTAACTACTTGGCAATTACCATTGGCGGAACTTGCCTAGTTCCTAGGCCTCTATATTTCGCCACGGTCTATCCATTTCGGGTCACGTGGTTAAAGCGAAAAAGTGAGTGGATTGACCGTGAAGGCCTGGGAGAAAGCCGAACAGGAACTAGGCAATGGCGGAATCAGATGTGCGCAAAAGGGTGTGAAGATGAGACTTTCCTTGTGGGTGGGGGGGGGGGGGGACATTTTTCGACTCTTTGGCCTCACAAAATTGCCCATAGTCGCAATAAAATTTAGCTGCGAGCAGACTACAATAAAATATAGCAAAAGCGAACAGAACACATTACCTGTGTGTTAGAGGGCGACGGGTCTCTCGCGGCTTCTGCTCCGCTTTCAACAACTGGTGCGTTTGCTTTAAAATCCTTTAAACTGTTGAAAACAAATGCATGGTAAGAATTAGAACAACAAAAATCCTTCACACTCTACTAGAGATTAACTGGCTGTAGTAGAGAGGTGGCCGTTCAATAAGAGTAAATTGCGTGGATCGGCGCACGGTCGGACGAAAAATCCTGGCCGTTGTAGAGAGGTGTCCGTTGTAGGGAGGTTTCAATAAGAGTAATTGTATGGATCGGTGTACGGTTGGACGAAAAATCCTGGCTGTTGTAGAGAGGTGGCCATTAGTCCACTCGCCGATTTTTAATTCCCCCCCCCCCCCCCCCCCCCCCCCCCCCTATAGCTCACTGAGAAGCCTCAGCTGTTCACAGACTAACAGTGAAGGTTCGACTGTATCGAGAATTACACGTCTGCTTGTTTTAATGATCCTTGTTGTTTGTTGTTGCAGAAGCAGACTGCAGTAGAAGTTCTCTGGGCGGACACTCTCGTAAGTGGACAGCTCTACTTACAGCCGCCTTGACCGATAACTACGTTTGAACTCTAGCTCATACAAACTCTGTATTTACACACAACATTCTCGTTAGAGGCCATTCCTGTAATCGGCCGCGGACATTTTCGAGGGATACGACTTGAATTTTTATGTTGTTTCTATAAGCTCCCATAAGCGGACACCCCAAACGAGGCAATCCTATAAGCTCAATTTGTTTTGTCATTTCGTACTATTACTAATCTATGGTGGGGTTTTTTCAGTAACACTGTTTAGTCTGAGCGGTACAAGCTCCCGTAAGTGGCCAGCTATCCCTTATACTCCCTGTGGCCGCTTACGAGAATCATTCCCGTAAGCGGCCAGCTCCAGTTGCGGACACTTTTTCTGCTTCCGAGGGTGTCCGCTTACGGGAGCTTCGACTGTAGTCATCATAGTCACTCACTCTGGATGATGCCAAGCTATAGCAGTAATGTGATCAACTCCTTTACAAGCCTCTTGTACTGAGATCAAACCTCGCTCCTGCATACACTGAAGGAATTTGGACAACTGAAAAAAAAGTCGAAAAAAAGTGAGTTGTCTGCCTGTGCATAGTCCCTCCACCATTTCAAGAGGTCCAAACCGTCAGAGCTTATCCTGGTTTGCCGTAGTTAAAGCGACTATAGGAGTATTGCTACTTCCCCTGGATGGGATGCTAGTCCACTGCAAGTTACCCACCAGCATTTTGTCAGAATTTCCCTACCAATTCGCCAGTACCCATTTATACTCCTGGGTGGAGAGAGGTACTGTGAGAGTGAAGTGTCTTGTCCAAGAACACAACACAATGTTTATACTCCTGGGTGGAGAGAGGCACTGTGAGAGTGAAGTGTCTTGCCCAAGAACACAACACAATGACCCCGGACTGCACACGATTCTGGATCGCCATCAGGCACCCACAATAAAGACTTTGCTTCGGATTAGTTCAAAATATTAAATGATACAAAACGACCTCTGGACTCACCTTTTTGTGCGAGGACTTCTTGATATCTACAGATTTCCCCTCCGGGCTAAAATAGGATTCAAAGAACATTGCTTAGTTATTATCTCTCTGGCTGTAACGACAACCTCTTTTAACCTTTACACTCTCAGAGTCAAACTTGACTCAATAAATGTAGTTCTAAACTTTTAAGTCTGTGGATGAAACCCTAGTGTGTGACCATTCAAATGAAAGCTACTGAGCAGTACTTTCATGTGGTGCCGTTTGTTTTTGAAAATTTTGAAAAATGAAATTCAAGATTTTTTCCTCAGTTGTGAACTTAGCACTCTTGGGAGTGAAAGGGTTAAAATACATAAATGACCATCGTCCGTAAAGTTTATGGCGGCCTGCAAGCCAGGAACAACGTTGAAAATTATCAAATGCTATCGTGATACAAACTTACCAGGACGGTAAAAGGTAACTTCTTGAAAATGTGCTCGTTAACACAGGTAGTTCAACTTTCTTCATTCTCAACAAGGCACAAAAGAAACAGTACTCCAGAACATCATCCATATTCTCTGTAACACACAACGAAATATTACCATGACAGAATTCTCAGTACAGTCGAAGCTCTCTGAGCGGACACTCTCGTAAGCGGACAGCTCTACTTACGGCCGCCTTGAACTCTAGCTCATACAAACTCTGTATTTACACATTCACGTAGGCGGCCAGCTCCAGTTGCGGACAAGTTTTCTGTTTCCCGAGGGCGTCCGCTTACGGGAGCTTCGACTGTTAACATGACAGGGCACCCAATATATCGTTTTGGTGGAGTCTACTGTTCGGAAGGACTATAATCGCCTCAGATATCCGGATTAAAGTGTGATGAAAAAGCTTTCCTAATATGTCTTGGCAATTTGAAATACCTATTGTTTTCAGAGATAAAAATTTCCCAGCTAGGGTTTTCGGAAAGGAAACAACAGCTCTACTCGTAAATTTAGGTAATAAGATTTTGTTCTCTAAAGAATCTGCCACTTACATGTAAGTATTGTGTTAAAGAATCCGAACACGTCAAATAATCTCTCAAACTGTTCACAAAATAATTCACCTAAAAGAGTGTCGCGTGATGTCGTCTCATCCCCTGGTTCTAATAATGGTGATTCATCAACAGATTCCGGCTCATTTTCCCCATCTCCTGCGTTTGTAGCACTTGCAGGCATTGGGTTTATTCCATTGCCTTGCTCGACAGAGCCTCCATCTTTATTTTCAGTATCTTCCTGTGTATCAGACCCATCTGTACATGTTTTATCTGTAATGTAAAAGTTGCAAGTTGTCTGTGAACTGGGAACACGACGGCAACGGAAACGAGACGCCGCAAAACAAAAGATTTAATACAATAGCTCTGCACGTGCGTTATAATTATTTGTACATTTCTTAGCCGTCCTCTGCAAATCAACAACGTGAAATGACCAAATTCTGGGTTTTCGGAGAACGTGAACCGCAACGAGGAATTTTCAAGTTTCTCTTTGGATTTGAACGCTGTCTTTACATATTCAGCTGAGGATAGTTCTGACACCGATAGACAAAACTGAATGGAACTAGAGATTCGCGAGATTCTGAAGTAAAATATAAATTCATTTTTTTAATCGACGTTGTCCACGACAGACTTGCTTCAAGTCGTTCGTTTTATTGTTATAACCAAGAGGGTTTTTTTTATTCTCACCAAGCGAGCACAATGGTTTATCGGAGCGACGCGCGAGGGTTTAATCCAGGACAGAAATATTAAAAGGCTGTTTTTGTCACGGGTTTACGCAAGCGTGACACGTGAGGCTAGCTGCATTTCGTGCGCGAAGCCCGAGTCCTAAATCCCCGTCATTTTTTGAAGGGAGTCCTCTGTCCACCACGGAGCAGAATATGCAGTGTTTATACCTGTGGCTTCTTCGTGGCAGCTATTCTCCTCTGTTTCATCAACTGACAATTCTTGCATATATTCATTCACCTCATCAGTTCTAACATCATCATCTGCGACATCCAGTTGAGGTAGCGGAGTCTTGCTCCCATGTGCCCTGGATTACGGTTTAAAGAGAAAACAGAAATACAGTGTTTTCAAGGCGTCTTGCCTCTGACCACAAAACAAGGACCTGGTGTTGGATTCGCTAACCATCAGGCCAGTACTAGCCTGTAAGAAGGCTCACGTTTAACCCTTTCACTCCCAGAGTCAAACCTGGAGTCAATACATGTGGTTCTAACTTGTAAGTCTGTGGATGAAGCCCTAGTGTGTGACCATTCAATGAAAGCTATTGAGCAGTACTTTTATGTGGTACTGTTTGTTTTTGACAATTTGGCATAATGAAATTCAAGATTGTTTCCTTAGTTTTGAACTTAGCACTCTTGGGAGTGAAAGGGTTAAGGTCCATGTGCGAGCAGCAAAAGCCGCAAGAATCATGCGAGAGCCAGCGAGTCACTATCTCGCCGGTTCATGGACCCCAACGTGGCCTGTTCACAGGCTAGGCCCGCATAACCTCCCACTCACTCAGAAGAGACCTATTCCTCAAATATTATTTATTACAAAATATTAATATTAAGTAGTAAAATTTATATCGACTATATAGACAAACCACAAAAGATCCAGGTAGATGTGGTGAATCATAACTCCTTTGCCACGCAAACCATCCTCTAACAAGTCTGTACTGGAGACCAGTGTTGTTCCAACAGCCACGGGAGTTCTGGTGACCAAAAATGATACATGCAACCTTCAGGGATAGATATCTTTCAGCACCTGGATCAACAGCCAACACTGAACACAGTTGATTAGAACCAAGTACTAGTTCATGGCGAATTCCAGTCTCCGAGAACTGACTGAGCCTATATAACTAACGTTTTACTCCCAGAGTCAAACCTTGAGTCAATAAATGCGGTTGTACCTTTTCAGTCTGTGGATAAAACCCTAGTGTGTGACCATTCAAAATGAAAACTATTGAGCAGTACTTTCATATGGTACTGTTTATTATACTGTACAAGGTGGTTCTAACTTTTAAGTCTGTGGATGAAACCCTAGTGTGTGACCATTCAAATGAAAGCTACCGAGTAGTACTTTCATGTGGTTACTGTTTGCTTTTGACCACTTTGGCAAAACGAAATCCTCAGTTTTTAACTGGGAGTGAAAGGGTTAAAGTATGGAATATATACACATTTGATAATTACTTCTAAGTTGCAGTTAGGCTTAAGCCTGTAAGCAGGCTTGCGTTTGGGGTTCAAACTCCGATTTAGTGGCAAAAACCGCAAGAGCGAGCTTGTTAGGCAAACTAACCTGTTTCCCTTGAGACAAACACTGCACACTGCTCCTTTCTCAAAGTGTCCTAATGCCGACACTCCATCAGATGGTAGGATGATACCAGGAAGCATCAAGTCTTAAAGAAAAATTATAATAATTAAAGCTACAGAACTCTAATGAATATTGATTCTGAATGATAGTGGAGACATACGACTTGCATTGGATTAAACAAATGAAATTAACGATACCTGCTCCTCCTTTAAGTTTGTTAAATACAAGAGGCCATGTTGTGAAGCTGAGCAGCATGTCCGGGAACTTCCATAGTGTATATACTAGCGGATGGAAGAAACAAATGTTAAACATACATGTGCATGACTTTTTTGTACATAAGATGGTAAAGTAAGGCTTTGTCTACCAACGAACATATAATTTAATGTAATTATTTGTGCTAAAGCTGAGAGTGCCTGTTGTCTTCATGTTCACAGTCCTTCTTTAAGATTATGTGTGAGAGTACTGAGCAAAATAAACTAATTTGGAATAATTATATACATAATTGTATATAAAATTATGCATGGTATACAAGTGACTGAATCAGTTAGCAATACATCAGGTTTAAATAAGCACATACAGTGTACCTAGTAGGGGGGGTGGGGGTCAGGGGAACAGGGGACAGAGGGCAGGGGGACAAGAGGGCAGGGGGACAGGAGGCAGGGGACAAGAGGACAGGGGGACAGGAGGGCAGGGGGACAGGAGGACAAGAGGGCAGGGGGACAGGAGGACAGGAGGACAGGGGGCAGGGGGACAAGAGGACAGGGGGACAGGAGGGCAGGGGACAGGAGGCAGGGGGACAAGAGGGCAGGGGGCCAGGAGGGCAGGGGGACAGGAGGCAGGGGGCAGGGGGACAAGAGGGCAGGGGGACAGGAGGGCAGGGGGAGAGGAGGGCAGGGGGACAGGAGGCAGGGGGACAGGGGGCAGGGGGACAAGAAGGCAGGGGGAAGGAGGCAGGGGGCAGGGGGACAGGAACTTGGGAGTGAAGAGGGTGGGAAGTCTACGGGAAGCGGGATACCCAAGGTGGCAGGAACTGGTAGAAATAGGAAAAACATTCCACAATATTTTGTAATATTTTGCAATATATAGGAAAAGTATACAAAGAGGTGGAAACCTAAGGAAGAGGCAGGAACTGCGAGTATGATCTGATCTCAATACCTGTTGGAATCACCTTCTTCTCAACCTCAAAGAATATTGGTTCTCCGCTGAGACAAAAGACTGTAACATTTTGTCCAGAATGAGTCATTAAACGCATCACAGTAATCTCCTCTTTGTTAGGGATGATCTCAGACAACTCATCTTGTGATAAACTGGGGAAGGCATTGCTTACATCTGATCTCAGCTTTCGTCTGTTGATTTTAAAACCATATAGTCACCAACTCTCTCAAAGCAGACCCCACTGTAAGGCGGACACCTCTCAAAGGCTTTCATGGTTGACTGGTCCCAACCGAATAAAGTTTCTCTTATTTTAATGTAACACAACTCTCTATAAGGTGGGCAACTCTCTAAGGCGGACAGAAAGAGCTGGTCCCGAGGGTGTCCGCCTTAGAGAGAGTTCACTGTAAATGCAAATCACCTCAAAAGTCACCTGCCCACCCACCAGGACATATTTCATTAGAGTACACCACTACAGAAACACCACTACAGAAACTTCGGGGAGCCAGCACCAGCTACAATACATGTATCAGCACTAGCAATTATCAGATTGTTCGATGGCTGTTTTAATTCCCTTTTGGAGACCATCAACCAATCATATTAACTCATGCTAGTTTCCCAAATGATCCCAGAAATCCTAGCGCCCAACGTTTCTGAGGTGAAGAATTGGAAAGGAGCTGAATAAATACTGTATTTTGATGCAAGTGTTCGGCTTTAGTTTATAATTAACAAGTTTATTCTCATTTATTGGGAATTACAAAAAGAAAATCAATCAAGTTAAACTTTTCTTAGCTTAGAAGAAGAAGAAGAAGTGTATAAAAATTGTCACGCAGCGGGATAGGAAGCGCGTGTTGATCTACAATGTTAACACAGGTTACTATTGCCAAAAGATTGAGGTGTGGTGGGGGAGGACACTTATGGGCGTCAGTACATTTCGCTGACCCATGGACTACCCCGATGGACCTGGTCCATGGACTACTGGTCATGGACTACCCTAAATGGACTCCCTATAAAATTAACTTCCTTTATACAAAATCTATGATTTAATTTTTCTAAACTCAAAAATGCGAATGATCAAAACAAACCATACCAGGAACAAATATCAGAGCAGAGAGGGGCTGTAGCAGTTGGTGTGCTGGTAAGGGGCACCAGAGGTGTAAGTACCCAGTCAAGTATCCCAGACTCCCACCGGAAGTGTGGGAAGCAGGGGAGACCCAGATGATCAGATCGTGGTAGGAGTGGAAGACTTTGAGGGACGATTTTCTTTGATTTGTTGCCAATATATATGGGTTTTTTTCTCGTGAATCTGAAGGTTTTAAAGAGTGATTCCCCGGATTGTTTAAAAAAATCCGCAGATTTCTTCTTTGTACACGAGGGCAGCTCTGAGTCCTGAACGAAAACCACAGAACCGAAACCGGAAAATCGCTGACCACAAAAATTAATCCCCAGACCCCTGGCCGTTGTTTCTCGGAAAAAAAACCCACTTTAGATTGAAATATAAATATTTTCCTTTTTTTTTTTAATTTTCTTTGTCCACTCGCGTCAGTTAGCTTCAAATGGGTTTTCGAGAAATCTATCGTTTTCTACCTACGCCATATGCAACAATGGGAAGTACTGTGTGGAATTAGCTGGATAGTATATTTCCGTGAGGATAATTCACTTGAGACTGCAGCACAAATTAACCCACTCTGTATGTTCTAATATCTTCAACTTTATTCTTTTACTTTTCTCAGAATCATTGACTACATGCATTACTAAAGCGATAATCAGGTGTTATTTAGTTTGCTTTTCCTAGAAACCGATGGAACTTGACACATTTTAAAACAACATTTCGGTATGTTGCTAACCAATGTTCTTCACATTTAAGTTTGTTATGATCAGAATTAACTTTAAATTGTAATGATAACCTTAGTTAAATTTTCTCAGACCACAAATGTTACAGATAAATCTGTTTTAAATGTTCAGCTGTCACAACGCTCCGTAAAGGATACGATATTGAAAGGAACTATTTCGTCCAAGTGAAACGGAATAAAACGTCAAAAAAATACAAGTTATCGCTTAAAAAGAACTCAAGTATTAAAGCTTTCAATTTAGAATGTATTAGATAACTCTAAATCATGCACCCATGCAAATGGCGCTGTAACACGACTAAATTAAGAAATAAATTCATAACAGCAAAACGAAATGGCATTTCTAGCACACGTAAAATTTAAGAACTAACACTATACGGTAAAAATAGTAAGCATAGTTACGTCTCGAGTTTCACGTTCATTCAGAGTCCTTAAGAGCCTTTTTCTCCTCCAAGGCCTTCTGTTGCTTCTCTGCCAACTTTTCTTGAGCTTTCTGTAAGTCGGCCGCAAACGTGGCAGCGAGTTTGCGTACATTGGTCTTGGCTTGTTCGATGGTTGGGTTCTCCACCAGGTAGGAATATAGATCTTGTCTGGTCTCCTTGATCTGTAACATGTACACTTCACACACGTCATCCAGAGCAACCCATTTCGAATAGTACTGCACGGCCTTTGTCTTGAATGCCTTTGATGTCCAAACCTTCAATCGCTTCTCTTCGGGGTACTTCATTGCCTTTCCACAAGCTGTTGTACGTCTCCTTTAGCCAACGACTCGCAGTGGGTTTGCATCTGGCGCCAGAACAAAGCTGCGTTCATCATGATGGCAGAAAGTGATTTGAGTGCACCAATCGAGCTGTGCAAGGCTTCAATGGCTGCATCCGCTAGAGCATCGTCATCTTTGCAGCTCTTGATTTTTTCTGTGAACTCTATGCATTGCATCAGGGCGTCTTTGCGAAGATCTCGCTGCTTGTCCATTTCATCCAAGTGCCTCATCTTTCTTCGTTTGCTATCTTCATGGCTTGCTTGGAACCTGATTTTTCACCAATTTCGTTTATCATTTCGGCTGCCTTTTCTAAATCTTTCTTGACAACACTCGCAGCGGCCTTAGCGACACCTGTGAAGATATTTACCAACCCGCCGATAAGGCTGTCCTGTGCATCCATTGCCTTGTCTTCTTTTGCTGAAGCCTCGCTGTAAAGTGCTTTCGCATTTTCTTCTGCTTCAAGTGCGCTCTTCTGCAGCTCTTGCGCTTGCTGTTTTTTTATTTCAAATTCCCTTCTCTCCTTCTCAAGGGTTTTCTTCTTATCCTCCTGAGTACCCTTTGCTCTCTGGGTGTCTTCTAAGGCATCAATCACATCTGTTGTTGCCTTCTCAAAGTCGTCGCGCAATTCTTCAGCGGCCTTAGCCATATCTGATGCCACTTCAGTCAAGAGCGAGAGTGTTTCGAGCGCCATCTCTTCCATTCCATCAAGCAAGAACTGGTAGGTACCCTGAAGCTCTTGGAGCACGTTCTGCGATGCACGTTTAAAGTTGTGTACTGTGACGGCTGACTTGTCGGCCAGGTTCGTGATCTTGTAGCCAACGGTCTGTACTTTAATCTGTATCTCCGTGTTTCCTGCCACACCGTTGTAAGCCACGCGAATAAAGTTGCCGAGCTTTCCCAAGTCATCTACAAGGCTGGCGAGATCTAGGGAGCCAAGAAGAGAATTTTTAGCATTCTGTACCATTTTACTTCTTGCATTTGGAATGGAGACAAGATCGAAGGTTTCTCCATCAATGACAACATCTGTCTGGGGTACAGCAGCCATTTCGTTTACTCGGTATCTATTTCTTAAGTCTTCAGTGTTGGACACGCTGCAAGTTGTGTAGCTGAATTGCACAGGGCAGGCTGTGTTGTAGGTTATGAGCTATAATATAATGCTTCCGGCTGTTCTGGGAAATTCGTGCTGATATTGTTTTGACTATAACTATATATATATATATAGCACTTTACTACCATATTTGGTTAAAACCCGGTCAAGCTGGTCATAAATTGTCTTCTGACAGTCATCTGATCATGACTAGGTGATGATTTCTCCAATAACAATGGAGCTTTCAGTTTCCCAAGAAAATAAGAGATCATTAAAGGCAGGGGAGAGGGGAGTGGGAGTTGAAAGTTATTCTGACTTATGGGAATGGTTTGTTGCTACTTTTCATCTGCCTACGAGGTAAAAGGCATGCGACCTTTGAATTAGTCTCCTAAGGAGACTATACCTTTGAATTGAATCGCTTCGATTTTTTAAACATCCGTTTAAATCTCAGCACATTTGATTGCTGTATGATCATAGCGCGAGCGCTTTCTTCTTGGAAATATTAAAAGAGAATATTGTTTTGGAAAGTAAAAGGCTCACATGACGTGGCGTTTAGCCAATCCGAGCCCATCTTTCTTAGTGTTTTAACCATATTTGGGTACAAAGCGGGACAGCTTGTTTTATCTATTACTGATTAAACTTTTTTTCATAGAAACAAGAGAAGTCCACTTCTTGCGCTGTCATATTGCAATTAATTCCAAGAAGTTCGTCTCGAGTTTGCTCGATAAATGGTTTGGGGAGCAACGTACATATTTCTCAGCGAGTATTAAACACAGCTGACCGGGTGGAAATAAAGATGGCGCTAGTTTCAGTGAGTTCTAAGTGTTTTAAAGCTGTGGAAACAGCTCTGGCGGCGGTGAAAAGTGGCGATATTTGTAGATCAATGGTTACGTTGAAATCAATCAAACAGGATGGTTTGCTGTTACAACGAGAAGCTTCAGTCCTTCTAAATCGCCTGCGACAAGCTGTGGGGGAACATCAACAGAAGGAAGAGGGTCTTACTCGACAGATGAATGAACTATATCATGATCAGATGCAACATGAGAAAAGAAAAACAGAATTAGAGACAAAGAAATCGTCACTGACTAACGAGAAAGAACGTTCAAACCAAAGCAAGCAGGAAGCTTCAAGAAGGTATCGACAAGCAGAGAAGGAGAAGAGAGATGCCGAGGAAAACGTGACGAATTGGAGAAATATTGGTGGGTGCCTGTTTATGGCACGATCCTTGCTGTGCGGGAACTTATTGAAGAAAATGGAAATAAGGCAAATGCTGCCTACAGAGAAATGGAACGTTATGAAAGAGATATCCAGACAGCAGACCGTGATATTGCATGGGCCAACTCTGGCATTTCTGAGGTAAGTCATCCTTTTCAAACAGGCTCAAAATGTTGCTTTCCGGTGCTAATTTCAGCTAACTCTAGCTGAGTGCTCCGTTTCGCTGTCTGTTGTAGCAGTGTCTATCACAGGTTGGGCAGCACTGAATATGATGGCTGCCTTGTCGTTCTTGTTAACGAGTCCTTCAGCTTAACACTTTCATATTTTCGTAGTTTCTCTACAGCAGAAAGCCTTTCTCTATTAATTTTGCTTTCTTGGTCAATCAATGACAGAGGTTTCTTTTGCAAGAACAGTGTATGGTATTCCTTTCATTAATAACACTGGACTGTTGTCGTCTTTGTCTTTGCTTCCTTGGTAGAAAGAATATGCTTTGCTTTGATTCCTTGGTAGAAAGAATATGCTAATCTAGCTGAACATAGTAATTTACTGCTTACATGGGATCACTCGATCTGGTCTTTAAATTTGAAGACATTAAAGCTTGGTGGTGGCTTTCTTAGTCCTTAAAATATTCATTGGGCGTCATTCTTTCAGCCATTACTGGTCACTTCTCTATTATTTATGGACACACCTGTGTACATCTCTCTCTACATCTACATTTCCGTGTGGAAGAACTAAGGGCTACTTTCCGACATTGCGCTGTTTTCATAACGTTGCATTACCTTTCACAAGCTAGGGTTGCTTTTACAACAACAACAACAATTACAACAACTGTATTATTTTGTTCTCTCAATAAAGAACCTGCGTTCTGTTTCTTTGATGGTTAACTTTCGAAACTTTTCATGGGAAACAAATGAAGCAAGCACACAATAATCACTTGAGAGAAGTGAAACTTTCCTCCGGCATAACGTGGGCACTTTGGATGGAAAACGTGTGTTTGGGTTTCAGTAAAATCAGGCCAGGAATGCCCTTGGTGCTAGTAACTCAAAATTATAAGGTTGCCTGGTATTGAAGACTTTTCAACCAATAAAGATTGAGTTTAGTTTACCATGCATTTAATTTCAAAGACTATCACCAATAGAAATGTGTTTTCTCAATTGCTGTTGTTGTTTTTTAGGCAGAGAAGAACATAAAGGATATCTTGGGGAAAGTGGAAAACCTGAAAAGACGACGAGAAGAGTGTCACAAGAACCTTGGTGATGTCAAGAGTATGGTGGCATTTATTATGCAAGCTGAAACATTCTGGAACGAAGTGGTCGCGCTCACCAAGGCAGCAACGGTGAAAACTGAACACATCCAAAGGATTGTGGCAATGGCTGCCAAGCAAAACACTGCAACGATTCTTAAGAGCAAGGGTACCCAGATTATGACGAGCTCATTTAAAGAATGCTGGATGGAAGTGACAGAGATGATCACCTCTGAAGACAACAACGTGGTTTTAAATGGAGAGGTAGTACTGTCTTAATCATTAGCTTCTTGTCCATGTTTTGTTGTTGTCCAATTTTAACACACAACCACTTGAAATGTTCAAGCATTTGCTTGACTGGCAATGACAGTAGCTCACTTACAGTACATGAGGTACAATAATTATGGTACCTTTAAAAAACTGCCCCTAATTTAAAACTATATTGCTTTTGTGGGAGGTGCATTGTAAAACCAAAATTACCATGTTCGTGAATTGTATCATGATATACTTAAACCTAATGTTACAGTATTTTGTTTGTCTTCAACAGGGAAATACTTTTGGAACTCTTATGCTTGAAAAGTGAAACGTCTTCTTGCAAGTTCATTCTCTCAAGTAACATTAACAGGGCACTTCAGCATCAAACAGCAAGTCAGCTAGCCTGATTCTCAGATTGTCCGAGTCGCTCGTAGCCTGCGAAAGCAGAGGAAACTCGAGCCGGAAATTTCGTCTGCTTTCGCAGGCTAAGTCGCTCGCCGCCGTCTGAGAATCAGGCTACAAGTCAGCCAGCTATGTTGGGATTTAACCATCATGCCACTTTAGGTTCGCCTTCTACAAAATGGCAAACAACTTCCACATGTAAATTTCTTGCGATGCACTATATTAAGTGGTGAAGAGTGTATGCAAATAATACTATTGAATGCTACAACTACCTTCAGTTCTTATTACAGTTGTAAAGCACTATTTTTTTCATTTACTGTATTAGCATTGTAAAAAGCTATTATGACATTTTTTATCGTTGTATCGGCTTTTACTCGAAAACTGTGGAGTTTGATCGCTGGTGATTTAAGCTGCATTGTATTATTTGTTTATTAAAGTCATGATTTCGCCACTTTTTTGTGGCTAGAAGAAAATGTCTGCATAATTAAATGAATGAGTCAGTTGTTCAACAAATCTTTTTTACTGTGGTGGTGGTGATTATTTTTTGCTTCAGAAATCCGTATAATATATTTTGAAGCCCGTCATTTTCTTAGAAACGTCTCGAAAGGTCGACCAAAATTCCCAGAAATCGGCCGCGCACTAGACATCACTTGTATTCTCTCATTCTTACACAAGCGGATCGTTCATTCGCTGCGATCGTAAGGACTACCCTATAAAATGAACTTCCTTACAAAATCTATGATTTTCTAGAGATGAAAAATAAATATTTTCCTTTTAAAAATAATTTCCATTGTCCACTCGTCAGTTAGCTTCAGATGGTTTTTCGAGAAATCTATCGTTTTCTACCCACGTCATATGCACACTGGGAAGCACTGTGTGAAATTTTTCTGGATAGTATATTTCCGTGAGGATAATTCACTTGAGACTGCAGCACAAATAAACCCACTCTGTACGTTCTAATATCTTCAACTTTATTCTTTTACTTTTCTCAGAATCATTGACTACATGCATTACTAAAGCGATAATCAGGTGTTATTTAGTTTGCTTTTCCTAGAAACCGATGGAACTTGACACATTTTAAAACAATATTTCGGTATGTTGCTAACCAATGTTCTTCACATTTAAGTTTGTTATGATCAGAATTAATTTTAAATTGTAATGATCTGCACATTTTACCGGACAAAAACCTTAGTTAAATTTTCTCAGACCACAGATAAATCAGTTTTAAATGTTCAGCTGTCACAACGCTCCGTAAAGGATACGATATTGAAAGGAACTATTTCGTCCAAGTGAAACGGAATAAAACGTCAAGAAAGATACAAGGTATCGCTTAAAAAGAACTCAAGTAAAGTATTAAAGCTTTCAATTTAGAATGTACTAAATAACTCTAAATCACCCATGCAAATGGCGCTGTAACAAGGCTAAATTAAGAAATAAAACTTTGTCCGCTTCTAAAGAGAACGGTTATTTGAAGAACGAAGAATCTGAAGAACCAAGTCTCTGAGAAATTTTGAGAAAAGTGATCGAGAAAGAAAACCATAGTTAACCCCGCAGTGGAAATGGACCAATTGCAAGTAAACTCTCCTAATACGGTTCTGCGTTACCGAAATAATGTTGGAGGGAATCAACCAGCGACAACTAAATTAAGCTAAACATCAATAAAGTTGCCCGTTTCGCGTAATTTATAAAAGAAATAACATAAACGGAGTTACGTATTAAAACAGCAGTGGAGAACAAGCTATGTCTCTTCCATGTTTTAATACCAAAGATAACAATACTTCTGTTCTTCCCATCTCTGAAGAAATAAAGGTATATTTCCATTTCTTCCCATCTTTGAAAGAAAAAACTATATAATATATATTGCACTTTTACTACCATATTTGGTTAAAACCCGATCAAGCTGGTTATATATTGTCTTCAGACAGTCATCTGATCATGACTAGGTGATGATCTCTCCAATAACAATGGGAGTTGAAAAGTTATTGACTTATGGGGATGGTTTTGTTGCTACTTTTCATCTGCCTACGAGGTAAAAGGCATGCGACCTTTGAATTTAATCTCCTAAGGAGACTATACCTTTGAATTGAATCGCTTCGATTTTTGAAACATCCGTTTAAATCTCAGCACATTTGATTGCTGTATGATCATAGCGCGAGCGCTTTCTTCTTGGAAATATTAAAAGAGAATATTGTTTTGGAAAGTAAAAGGCTCACATGACGTGGCGTTTAGCCAATCCGAGCCCATCTTTCTTAGTGTTTTAACCATATTTGGGTACAAAGCGGACTGATTACCTTTTTTTCATAGAAACAAGGGAAGTCCACTTTCTTGTGTTGTCATATTGCAATTAATTCCAAGAAGTTCGTCTCGAGTTTGCTCGATAAATGGTTTGGGGAGCAACGTGCATATTTCTCAGCGAGTATTAAACACAGCTGACCGGGTGGAAATAAAGATGGCGCTAGTTTCAGTGAGTTCTAAGTGTTTTAACGCTGTGGAAACAGCTCTGGCGGCGGTGAAAAGTGGCGATATTTGTAGCTCAATGGTTACGCTGAAATCAATTAAACAGGATGGTTTGCTGTTACAACGAGAAGCCTCAGTCCTTCTAATTCGCCTGCAACAAGCTGTTTGGGAACATCAACAGAAGGAAGAGGGTCTTACTCGACAGATGAATGAACTATATCATGATCAGATGCAACATGAGAAAAGAAAAACAGAATTAGAGACAAAGAAATCGTCACTGACTAACGAGAAAGAACGTTCCGACCGAAGCAAGCAGGAAGCTTCGAGAAGGTATCGAGAAGCAGAGAAGAAGAAGAGAGATGCCCAGGAAAAACGTGACGAATTGGAGAAATATTGGTGGGTGCCTGTTTATGGCACGATCCTTGCTGTGCGGGAATTGGTTGAAGAAAATGGAAAGAAGGCAAATGCTGCGTACAGAGAAATGGAACGTTATGAAAGAGATATCCAGAGCGCAGATGATGATATTGCATGGGCCAACTCTGGCATTTCTGAGGTAAGTCATCCTTTTCAAACAAGCTCAAGAACAGTTCGATGTTGGCACTTGGTGTTCGCAATATAATACGTTTTTGCAGCTTGAATACATCTCTAAAGTATAATGATCCACTCTGCGGGTTACTTGGTTCACCCATCTATTTTTCTGACCGGCTTGTAAACGTTGTCCAAGTACGTCCGCTACTCATCTGACACATTTGTAACATCTGTTTCTGGGATGTGAAATTGTTTGGCCTTTAGAGTTGCTTGGTTTCTCACTAGTAAAGTGTGAAATAATTTTCCTGTATCTGTGGGTTGTCTCGTTTGCACGAAACATGCTACTGTCGTAACGGATGATTTTCTTCCTAGCAAGCAGACTTTTGCGGAACCTGTTTTGACATAATTGTCATAGTTGTTTCCAGTGTTTCTTGAGTGTGAGCAAATGATCGGGACAAACACAAAAAATGTTCTGTTTCTTTTATGGATAACTTTCGAAACTTTTCATAGGAAACAAATGATGCAAACACACAATAATAAATGGAGAGAAGTGAAACGTTCCTTAATAGCGTGGGTAGTTTGGATGGAAAAATGTGTTTGGGTGTCGATAAAACGAATTCCCTTGGTGCTAGTAGCTCCCAAATTATAGGGTTGCCTGGTACTGAAGACTTCTCAACCATAAAGATTGAGTTTAGTTTACCATCCATTTTAAAGACTATCGTCCAATAGAAATGTGTTTTTCTCAATTATTGTTGTTGTTTTCTAGGCAGAGAGGAACATAAAGGGGATATTGGGAAAGTAGAAAACCTGAAAAGACGACGAGACGAGTGTCACGAGAACCTTGGTGATGTTAAGTTCAGGGTGGCATTTATCATGCAAGCTGAAACATTCTGGAACGAAGTGGACGCGCTCACCAAGGCAGCAACGGTGAAAACTGAACAACTCCAAAGGATTGTGGCACTAGCCAGTGCCAAGCAAAACACTACAACCATTCTTAAGAGCAAGGGTATCCAGATTAAGACGAGATCATTTAAAGAATGCTGGATGGAAGTGACAGAGATGATCACCTCCGAAGACAACAACTTGATTTTATATGGAGAGGTAGTACTGTCTTACTTACTTACTTACTTACTTAATCCTCTTCGCGCTTGGAGCACATAAGGCCATCACCAGGGAACTCCAATGCTGCCTGTCTGTTGACCATTTCTGAATCTCGCCCCATGTCCATCTTTGCTCTTTCATTTCCTTCTCTACTGATCTGCGCCAGGTCTCTTTTGGCCGACTTTTGTCTTAATCCAATGGAATTCTTAACTAGCTTCTTGTCCATGTTTTGTTGTTGTCCCATTTTAACACACAACCACTTGAAATGTTCAAGTGGTTGCTCGACTGGCAATCTAGTCCCTAATTAAGATAGCTCACTTACATGACGTACAATCATAATTATAGTACCTTAAAAAACCGCACCTCATTTTAAAACTATATTGCTTTTGTGGGAGTTGTATTGTAAAAACAAAATTACCATGTCCATGAATTGTATCATGCTACACTCAAACCTAATGTTACAGTATTTTGTTTCTCTTCAACAGGGAACAGATACGTTTGGAAACCTTATTTCTTTTATTTTTATTTTTTTTATTTATTTATTTTTTGAACCCTTACGCTTGAACAGTGAAACGTCTTCTTCGTCTTCTTCAAGCATCAAACAGCAAGTCAGCCTGAGCTATGTCAAGGTTAAACCATCATGTCGCCTTCCCCCTACAAAATGTCAAACAACTTGTACATGTATCTACATGTATGTTGATAGATCTAGCTGTATTGCTTGGTGAAGAGTGCATATACTACTGAATGATACACGTACCTTCAGTTCTTAATGCTTCATTTTTACAGTTGTAAAGCACTAGTTTTTCATTTACTGTATTAGCATTGTAAAAAGCTATTATAGCACTTTTATTCCATTTTTATTTTTCTGAAGCACTATTATTTTTATTATTATTATTATATTTATAATAATTTTTTTTTCACTAAGTATGTCAAATACCTGGAATAAACTGGCTACAGCATAAAAACGGCTGACAACAGTGGTATAATCGTGTTGTACTTAATGTTTTCAACTATTTCAGCTTTCCGGTATATATGACACTTCATAACATTAAACTGAAAAAAAAATCAATTCTTGGCTCTGAGTGGTCTGTCTGTTCAGGGAACCAATCAGACTGTTCCTTTTATCATGAACCTGTTTGCCAACACATTATTATTATTCTTAATAAACTAGACAAAATACAACCTCTCCTTCTGATCCATAAATTTGCAAATTCCAAGGTATCACAACAAACACACTTGGCACTGAAGAATTCGAAAAGCTCACTACATAGCTCTATTTTTGTCTGCTGAAGATTTCTTTGACTTGTCCAGTCCGAGGTTTGTAATCCTTTTTATCGTGTTCAAAGCATTGAGATGGGTGTAGAAGGCGTTGAGATGGACTAAGAAGACGGTAAGGATTAAAATGATACCAAATTTGTGACAGTTGAAATGTCAGTCCGTGACAAGTTGTTCGCTTCCGAAAATGCTAGTATAAGGTTAGCGTAATTACGCGTTTTGTGACACTAATTCTCATCATAAAAGCATTGAGACGGATGCAGAAGCTGTTGAGATGAACTGAGAAGAGAGAAACCTTTAGAACCACACCACATATGCCATATTTAAAAAGCAATGCGGAAAGACCTGGAACATAGACAATACGAACCATCCGACCTGCACAAGTTAGATTGTTCACAGCAAATTTTATAGTTGTGAAGGTATTTTAAATGTGGAGTGTCACGACCGGAGATTGTATCGCGTGACATTTGTTTACTTTTTATAGCGTTGTGTTGATGATCACGTGCGCCGTGCGCATGATCGCTGAACCTTGAACAATTGATCACAGAGTGTAGAATTTCTGAGTTTTGAGAATCGAAAGTACCTTTTTCAGTGAGAGTTGTATAACCAGAGTTGTGAGATTAAACTAGATTATTAACAAAATGTGAGTTTCCTTTGTCGGCATGAACCAATGCCCGACAAAAGTACATGTTTAACTAATCCTTAACTCTAATTTCCACTTTCTGACCTTTCATTCGAATTGGCAGTCAGTGGCAGTTAGCTTCTGGCCTCGCTTTGTAGTCGACAAAATAAAGCGCGGCAAATATTCGTAATTATGGGGGCCCTCCCTTAAGGGTTTAAAAATTTCAATTAGACACGTGACCAGACTAGACCAGGGTCTCTCTCTCTCTCTCTCGCTCTTGGGGGCGGGGAAAGAGAGATCCTGGGAATGAGGTTGCAAAAGGAGTTGAACCTATAACCTTCCGCACACTGATCGGACGCTCTACCACTGAGCTACAGCTTAGGCCATATAAGTAGGTTCAAATGTGACAAACATCCCGCATAATGCTAGGATTATATTTGTTGATGAGTGAGAATAGGGAGTCAGAATAGAGAGTGTTACGTTATGCATCAATCAATTCCAGCTGTTACCATCTCACCCCTCCAGGGGAAATTTTTTTCCGTGGGACTACAAATTCCCCACGACCAGGGCAACGGAAAAGCAACAAACATAACAAAAATGTATATTAAAAGTGTTCACTGAAAACGAAGTTGCTGCCTGGGTGAAAGTTCTAATGGATAGTCTTGCTTTGAATTGGAACGTAGAAAGACATTGTTTTCTTCGGGCAAAATACGTAACATCAGCATACAGTATCATTGAAAACGAAGTCAGTGCTATGAATCAGAATGTATAACAGAGACAGCATGGATCTGACGATCGGTCAAGTTGTTCCCCGCCCCCCACCCCTGGGGCAAAAGAAGGAAGCAGAGGGAAATAAAGACATGTAAGGGAAGTCTAACTGACTGAGGAACTTGGTGGGGTGGTTGGAAGAGACGGAACCCTCTGTAGGGCCTAAAATAGGGGGCCCTGTTGTATTTTATGGTTTGTTCGATCATTCACGAAAAAACCGTTTTCGGTTGGTTTGGTTGATCATCAAACTACATGTGCAACCGCTTCAACCGGAAAACGGTTGGAAAAGTGTTCTATTGGGAAACCTCAACCGTTTAAATCGCATGGACAAAATCAGTACTGTTAAATGGTAGAATAGTACCGCTATTTAAATTCGGCGCTACTATTCTACGATTTTACATTAAGCTTATAAACACTTTATAAATATCGCACTACTCATCAAATTTTTTTCCAAACTAACTTCTCTTGACTAGTGACGAACACTTACCGATCTGATCCTCGAATTGCAGTATTAGACTTCACCCGGAAAGCTTTATGGAACATTTCTAATATTCCCTTTGACCAGCTCAGATCGTTAACTTTCATGAATCGTAAAGAAAAAAAAAAATTATATTGTAGTTGAATTCCGCCATGTTGATTACCGCGCATGGACTGGAGCGACACGTTCCCAGACCCCTGCGTGTCTTGTAGAATCCCGGATGTTGACTTGAGAGCGTCAAAGCAACAAACAAGGCGGCCGTTTGCATTTTGAAATTTTTATATTTCAAAAGGCACACGTGTAGCCGTATATCCTTCACACGTTTGCTTATCCGCCATTATTCCTCTTGGTTTGAAAGCCTGTGGTTCCTTTTAGAGAAGAAAAGCTGAAATTTAACAAAGGAAAGCGCATGTTTCACCCTCAAAGAGTTACACTTGTTCGGGAGTCGAATAGACGAACGAATTCTTCTTGTCTTGAAGAAAACTACGTTTGATTCGAAATTCCAATACGTCGTCTTGATTTCAGAGACATGGCAGAGGAGATGTTGCTTTGGAAATAATGGAATTTACGCTTGCTGTGACCATTGCTTCTTGTATTTGAAAACAATCTACAGTTGCTACTTGTTTAATACTCATGTTTATGTCCTGTCCCTT
This sequence comes from Desmophyllum pertusum, assembly GCA_029204205.1. NCBI lineage: Eukaryota > Metazoa > Cnidaria > Anthozoa > Scleractinia > Caryophylliidae > Desmophyllum > Desmophyllum pertusum. Next base: position 300,865 of record MU827815.1, read on the forward strand.
GGCCAGACGTCTTGATTGGAGCTATTAACAAGTACAGTCTTCAGCTGCCAGTTATATTAAAAGTGAAAGAGTGACTGTATTAATTTGCGTGCTACAGTACAGTTTGTGGCATAAAGCTAGCGACTGGCATATAAAACGAAACTGTTTTTGAACATCATTTTGCTGAGTTTGGCTACAAGCACTTGAACCACCATTCATTCAAGATACATTTTGCAGTTTGCAACGTGAAAAGGATACATCTATATAATAACCAAGCATTCGCTATAAACACAAGTCAAAGGATTTGACATAACGTTTTATAAACATAAAAAACAGCTGATGATGGACCCTGAATATGAAAGAAGACTTCTACGGCAGCCTAATGGACACAGCCCGCTGGCTAATTCTGTGAGTATATTAAAGCACAGATGGCCTAGTTTGTATATGTAGTTATACCATAAAATTCTGATAACATACGGTAAAACACCCTTCTGAAAATCAACCATCCGAAGGATATTTTACTAGTAGCCTATAAAATATTAGCTTGCATCACAGATGAATTCAACTGTTAAAACCATATGTGAATCAGCGCAAAATCCTTGTTCCAAATGCCAATCACAGACGAGTAAATCTGGTACTTCGTTGGGGTCTGGAACAAGGATTTTGGGGCTCAGGTTCTCAGACGGATTTAACGGTTGAATTTGACTGCGACGAACTTAGGCCACATCGCAGATGAATTCATAAGCCAAAGGGAGTTACATCTAAAACACGGTTATGACATACAGTATCACTGTATTTTGTTAGCTGTATTTTATAAAAGAAATAGAAAAAGCCCACTCGAGAAAGTTTGGGAGAATCTCGGGTATACATTATACTATCAAATTCTCCCAAACTATCTCTTGTGTTTGCATCAACCTACAGTATGTAAACATGCGTACCATTTTCTATTTCTTAAATCTCACATGTATGTACATGTAAAACGAAAGGCACTATGAGAGTAAAGAGTATTGCCAAAGAATGCTACGCACCCCAGCTAGGTTTTCAAAAACCATTAAAACGTTTTCCCTGGGAAAACTAAAACTGTCAAGTAAAATAATGGACTGTACTGGGCACTATCCAGCTGTAGCCTTTCAAAAACACCAGCCAAGTGATGATATCTATGGTTTACTGCTGACTAAATTCATCTGCCTTCATTCTGAGAAGGAATTTGAACCAGAGTTTATATTCTACGGTTTGTAATCTTGATGGTTACTCTCTCCTGTGGGTACCCATTGTAAAATCAGACCAAGAGAAACTTCCGCTTATAATACACGGCAAGTGTCTAGAGAACAGACACCTTGTAATGAGGGTGGAAACAGCAATTTGAACTGATGCAGTCTTTAGTAATCTGATGGCTGGTGGTACTACATGTACGTCATGTAAATAACAGACGATAATAATTAACCTTTCTAGCATAATATATTTTTTGAATTTTAAATCTTGTAGCTGCATGTAACATGTTATACATCATTGTAAAAGTTTTAGCTTAATCAGGCTGTGAATTAGTCTCCCTCGCAGTCGTACATGTAACTTTTAACTGTCAGCTGGCCTGTTAATGATTGTTTATTGTCTACAGCCATGTTTGAGTGGAGTAAGGCATTTCAGTTCGCCGCACCTGAGCCCAGTCAGTTCACCTAACAGAGACAAATATGGAGACAGGTAAGGAAGCATACAAACTGTATTTTCTCAATTAAACACCTGGGCATTTATATTGTATTTAAAACTTGGCTTTGTTGATCCGGCGTTTCTTTGAACCTGGCGTTTATTCAGGCGCCTTCATTATTATTTCACAGGTATTTTTCTTCAGTTATGACAGCCTTATTTTTGCCGAATTACTGAATTAAAGGACAAATTTAGCAAAACATTGTGTCATTACTACATGTACAGTGTACATGTGTATTTTCTGATAGTTGTTTTACTTGGTTTGTTTTTCATTAGGTTATACCAAGCCGTACAGTCCAGCATGGCAGCTTAATTTTAATTTAGTACAGGTATGTACATTGACTATGAACATTCAATTTGACTTTTCTTTACAGACTGTAAGTTGCTGTAAGTTGTTGTTTTTAATGTATGCCTAGTTTTGTTAACTAATGTAAATAAAAAAGGTAATATGACATTTTATAAATTTCACTACATGTACGTACATGTACACAGTGCTCGAAATTAACTTTGCGTCCGGTCGTCTGTTGGACCAGTAGGCTGAAAATGTACTGGTCCCTGGGACAAAGTCACTAGTCACATAGTTAATCTACAATTTTTTTTATTTGTACGGTATGTCATTGTATGTACTGCTTAGAGGCATTCAAATAAATGAATAGTAAGGTACGGGTCGCACTACAGCCAATTTTGACCAATTTGTTTATTCAGGTGTCAAATCTGTCAACACGTAACGTAAAAATCGTAAAATACAGTGCGACCCCCAGTTTCAATTTTTTGCCAATTTTTTTGCGATTTGCCAAATTTTCGCCAATCTTCAAAGAAGCCGAAGTGTTGCCCTGGAGGCGACCAAATTTTTGAAAATCACACAATTTTGTTATTTTAACCCGTTTTAGCCATTAAACTGTCATTCACGCAAGATGCTATGTTTTGATAATTAAGATTCGCTAGTTTAGCGCGTGCAATTACGGTACAAAATAATTTTTTACCTGGTTCATCTGACTCTTTTAATGATTATTTCGACCGGAAAACGAAGAACATGAACATCGATATTACGCCGCGAATGTCTATGACTACACTGGGTCTGATCGAAACCAAATTTACCGGCGGCAATTTGGAGAACAATTCGTCTCAAGTTCAAAACAATCTCCTTCGATTGCAATCGAAGCCAGCAGCAAGAAAACGACGAAAACCAAGAAAGCGAAGTACGAAACCTGGTCCCAAGCCGTTTTAAGTTTACATTTACATCAATCAGGAGAGTTTTGGAAAACACATCTTGGTTGAGTGCGACCACCACCAAAATTTGGCACTTGCGAATTTTTTGCAAATTTTCCCTCGCCAAAAATTACAAAAAATTTTATGTAAACAAAATTGGCTGTAGTGCGACCCGTACCTAATCAGTAAATAATGTAACGAAGGAAGGCCACAATTAAACACAACTTAGACTATTTATTTAAACTCAACATGCGTACATGTACATGTACGTCTTACTACATGCCAACGATTGCATCACACAGTGCAAAATAAAATTGCAGTAGAAAGTGACTGTGTTTCTCATTGTTATAGTTCATGGATCCTTAAAGCAAGGCCCTGTATTCTTTGTGCGACAGTCCACTGAAGAAATTCCACTGTACGATCCCAAAACGACCAGCTGATACATGACCGCCCGCCATTTTGCATCCCATGATACATTTCAAAACAAGTCGGACCAGAGCTTTAATTGCCACAATCAAATAAGGCCTGGTAACTGGCAAAAATAAAAATGGTGGCCTGGCGTGTCTTGCTTTTGTTTACGTAGATTTCCTCGTTCATTTTGACAGTTTTTTATTTTTCATGAGACCGAAACAGTATAATATCATGGGAAGTTCCTCGTCCACAGGACGAGTAGAGGAAAAAGCTACTCGTTTTTGGTGATTTTACTCGTTTTCGACGAGTGGACGACCGTTAATTTCGAGCACTGTACATGTATGTATGTATATAATTTAATAATTTATTTTAATTTATTAATAATAGGAAAACAGTGATCCAGCAAAGAACAGTGTAGTTACAAGGTCAGTGTTGTATTTGATGGCAGATTACTGCTCATCAGTCAGAATATAACAAGAAAATTGCAGGATTGAACACTTCCTGGCATGCATTCTGTGCTCTAAATTAATAATAATATGTACCTGTAGTCACTTACATGTACATTTACATGTACAAAATAAACATTTTAGTTGGTTTCACCTGAGAAAATTGAGCCGAATGTCCCGACTCGTGAAACTTTATTTTATTTTAATGTGTTTTTCTCTTGAATTTGTAATGTTGCTTTACCTAATATTATTGTAATATTTTGGCTTTTCAGAGATGCAAGTGTTGATTCTAAAGGTAAGTTGAATGATCCAATACAAAATTTGTATTTTTAATAATGTTGAAACTGCCTCAACATGAATTGGCTATAATACCTGGGGAGTAATGTATTAACTTTGGTTGTTTAATAACTTTGTTTGTTCTTCAGAGGAATGGCGTACCAGTGTCTGTTAAAGAATGAACTTCTTGGTGCTGGAATTGAAGACCTTAAGGTAAATTTTAAGGTGCTGACAGTGCTTCATAAGTGTGTTATATGTTATGCAAACTCTGTTTAATCCATGAATGAAAACTTCCTTGTAAAGCTCTATGAACTGATGAAGAGAGGTCTGGAATAATTTCTCATAATATTTTTCTCTGAATAACTACACTGTACATGTACATGTAAGTGGCCAAAGTTTGTTTGCGGGTGTGGCAAATAACTTTCTTTTCCAGCTGAGAGCGTGATGTTAAAGCTGCTGTAGTTTTCTGCAACATGGTTCATATTCAAAACACTTTGATCCAGAAATGAAGAGAAGTGCGGCCTTTTCCCCGACTAGTCTTGTGAAAACTTAATCGAGCGATAAGCTCTTTGTTTTCTCGACTCAAAGCACTCAACTCGAAGCACTCGACTCGAGACTCAATACTCTAGAAAAGGTTTCAATGATCGAGTTGAGTCGTTTGAGTTCCGAGTAACTGACAACTTACATGTACATTTGCCTGGTACTGTAGGTTACATGTAGGTAGTGTAATAATTATTATTATTGTAGCTAGACGTACATAAAGTAATACATTTTTATTTATAAAACTGTTTGTCCTCTTAGGAAGTGCCACACGAGGAACGAAGAGCGCTCTCCAGCAACAGTAATCACATACATAGTATATTTCAGGTTTGTATCAATTGAATGTTTTGCCATGTCTTTACATTTTTACTCAACAATAAATCATTTTGCATTCTGGCCTGTCAGTAAACAGATGCTTCTCTTCGCGCACTCAATTGATCCCCTGTGACTGAGAGAGGCGTCTGATATTTGACCTGTAAAATTACATAATGAAAAGTACAAGTCATATTCCATGTACATGTAGCATTGTACATGTAGTGTCTCTCGTAGTTTGTTGCTAATGAACGTGAATAAAGTAAGTGAGCGAGTAAAAAAAAACAATCATCCAAAGAATACGCACCGGTCGCTATGGTATGTCACCTGTCATGGAATTAAATTTTTTCCTGTCAAATCTCAAACTTCTCTCTTATGGTGAATGAATGGCGTGGGCGAAAAGAAGTGTCTGTTATGAATGGTAGTGACTTACAAAATTATGTATTTTATTATTCTGACATGCTCAGTATCAGGTGAAAAGAAGTAAAACAAGATGAATACAGAATCAGTAGCCTCTTATTCCTGTCGCCTGTCAGCAAGAAAAGGTATCCTGACATAATTATGATACAGTTAATATGTACATTGGCAGTTGTCAGTCATAACAATCAATCAATCAATCAATCACTTTATTTCAACACGATAAATCAATCAGCAGAGCTGGTGGGGTCGTGCACTTAATTTAGTCAATTACAGAATACAGAAAGATGCTATTAAACCTTAAAATGTATATACAAACCTTAAAATCTCTAAACTATATTTGCATTTATCTATATTTACATAACAGTGTTCAGTATGCTGAAAATTTGAATTCCTGTGCTCAATTCTTGCAGTTCAAAGCAGTTTAACATTACTAACAATGTTTTGTATTTTATTTGTTACAGTCAGAGACTCACTACGATCGCCAAGAAAGGTCAGTTTAGATAATAAGTGACTACTTGTTGGCCTCATTCATGCCACCATTATAAATAGGCCATTTGCGAGTTGCCTTTTGCCGCTGCTTCAAAACGAGTCCAGTCACTGGTATAAGTGACAGTGTATTTATGGATACGAGTTTGCATCTGGCATGTCCACTGACCCTCCACTGTCTTGGTGCAAATTAAAATCATTTACATACAACGTAATTTATGAGAGGTTTAACCTACATTTATGCTTTAAACAGCTCGGCAAATGGCAACTCAGAAAGACCTATTGAAATATTTGAAAGACTCTGAATCCCATGTTTTTTATTAATACAAGTACAGTGTACAATGTAGTTTCATTTTATCTTCTTCACAGTCTACAAGAAAAAATTTCCAAGATACCATTTAAAGTACTAGATGCTCCAGAATTGCAGGTTAGTTCATTTTATGATCGTACTGACCGTCAGAGTGAGTACTTATAAAGTGTACAATTTTATTATTCTTGTGTACTAAGTAATAAATTATCTCAATATTGTTTTGCTTCAGGATGACTTTTATCTTAATCTTGTGGACTGGTCAGGACAAAATATTCTAAGTGTTGGCTTGGGAACATGTGTTTTATCTATGGAGTGCATGTACCAGTCAGGTATTAAATAAAGAAATAAATAATAATAAATACTATTGAACTCAAGGTAGCATTGTGGTAACCACAGTGGCATTATGGTTAATAGCGTGTCGGACTCCAGCTTTAGCCTGCGTAGCTGCGGTCCCAAGACCACCAGCTACGCAAGGCTAACTCCAGCTTGAAGGCAGTCTGGTTGGATGCGGCTGGCCTGGGTCTATTGTGGGTTTTTTTTTTTTTTTTTTTTGGGCAAGATAGTTTTTTTTTGTCTTTTTTTTTTGGCAAGTGATAGTTTTTTTTTTTTGGGGGGGGGGGGGGGGGGGTTTGTTCTTTCGGCTTCTTCTTTCTTTCTTTCTCACGTTGGTCCTTTCTTTAGCCAGGAGTAAATGGGTACTGCGAATTGTCAGGTCATTACATTTAAGCAATGTACGTGTGACGCTGGGATAGTGTAAGGACTGACTATCACGCGCCCCCCCGCCCCCCAACCAGGGGGAGTACTGTAGCCTCAATAACTCCTACATGTACATGATAGTTGCTTGCAAGCTTATGGAACCAGTGAGAGATAAGGCCTCGCCAACCTGATCAGTAAGGGCCTGATTACATGGCGAATTTCAGCCCGGGCTGAAATTTGCATGGCCCGGTTAGTGGGGCTGGCATTTTTGTTGCGATTAACATGACTACTTTCAGGCCCTGGGCTGAAATTTCCGAGCCGTCGGGCGGTCCAAATTTGAAAAAGTGTGGGCGCGGGAAGAGTCATCAGAGAATCAGGGGCGATTTTGAATAACCTGCAACTTAATTTACATGATTGAGCAGCACGTTTGTAGAACGTCACGTTTTGGAGAACAAAAGTAAATTCACATCTTTTCCTTATTCGACATGCAAACTACGTTAGCCGGGTGTTCTGCAAATTGCGGCAAAACATAATCCTGCGCATGAGCCCCAAGTACACTTTTTCAGCCCGGGCTGAAATTCCATTCCGATTACATGGGCTTGTGTCACACGGCCCCGTTTGGCCGGCTGAAAATTCCATCCAGCCCGTTTTCCTCAAACGCGGGCTGGAATTTTGAACCTTGTCCATGTAATACGCTAACTTCATTTCAATAGGATTTGTTTCGGAAGGCCGGATGAAATCTCAGCCCCACGACACGCGGGCTGAAATTTCAGCCCGGGCTGAAAAATTCGCCTGTAATTCAGGCAACCCGCCTAACTTGGCTTGTATGACAGACTTTGGAGATCCTTTACACCTAGCATGCAACTGTGGATGAGGAGGTTATAAGTAAGATGTTAATTTTGTAGTAATACATTGTAACTAAATGAAATTACTATTTTTCTGTCATCCTTTCCCGCAGGTTACAAAACTCTGTGATCTTGGCATCTGATGGCGATTTTCTGTAACATCAGTGATCTTGGTCAGAAGAAGGGTAGTACGGTCTGAATTTGCCTGGGTTTTTCAATTTTTCATGTTTTCAACTCTTGTTTACAAATGGTAGATCATATTAACTTGTCCATTTTAGAACTTTTAATAGTAGAATCCACATAGTTATTTTGATTAACGAGAGGTGGCCTTGTTGCTGTTGGGACTCATAAGAGTGTCCTTATGTTCAAGATTCTGGGACGCCGGTGCACAAAAAAGAGTGTCCACTAATTGAAGAGACATAAGACGGCTATAGTTGGTAAGTAAAGTCAAATATCTCCTTTGCTTTGGCATTGTAAAATTGCAGTATGACATTTTTCCAAAAATAAAACTGAAATACTTCAACGCCCAACAATATTAGACCACGAAGCAGTCCCCTGTTTTCCCTTAACCCTTTCACTTCCCGGAAGCAAGCATCAAGTCCGTTTATTGTGCTTCTAACTTATTTTGAAGTCTGTGTATGAAACCCTAGTGTGTGAACGATTCAAATTGAAAGACATCTCGGCCAATTTTTTATTTCTCGCTCTTTTCTTCACCTTCCGCTTCCCTGTTTGATGAACTAAGTGAAAAAGGGACTACTTTGTAGTCTTAGCTACAGTAGTAATGCATTGTAAAACTAGCAGTATCATCACAGTGACTGTTGTTGGTTTTATCTCAGGTGGCAACTACTAGCATGGAATGGTGACATGCTGTCGTCAGGCAGTAGAGACCCCGAGAACTTATTTCCTTCAAGTGGGCGGGCCGTGATGCCAGAACTCCTAACTCCCAGTAGAGAAGAAGGCGTCATTGTATCATAGGCAAGAGGTTGGGGTGAATGTTTTTTAAAAAAAATCTCGAAACAGAATATCAATCATCAATTCATTTGTTTCAACCGTTTGTTTAGCAAAACAAGCAACCTGAGCAGTAAAATCTGGTCTGTCATCTCAGATACAAACCACGGTTTTTGTGAATAACTTATGCAATAAAATGTAAAAGAAAGCCCCTTCTCTCCC